>JANJGN010003321.1:27500-47425 GCA_026770705.1 Isurus oxyrinchus
CTGCCTCTCTCCCTCTCTCTCTGTGTCTCTCTCTCTCGTTCACTGCCTCTCTCTCTCTCTCACTGCCTCTCTCCTTTTCTCTCTGTGTCTCTCTCTCGCTCTTTCTCTGCCTCTCTCTCTCGTTCACTGCCTCTCTCTCTCTCTCTCTCTCGTTCACTGCCTCTCTCTCTCTCTCTCTCGTTCACTGCCTCTCTCTCGTTCACTGCCTCACTTGCTGTATCTCTCTGCCTCTCTCTCTCCGCTCTCTCTGATTCTTTAGCACCCTCTCACTCGATCTACCTCTCTCGCTCTGCACCTTGTTCTCCCCCCTCTGCCTCATTCTCCCCCTCCATCTCGCCCTCACTCTCTGGCACATGGTCGCTGCCTCTCTCTCGCTCTCTCTCTGTCTCTCTCGCTCTTTCTCTGTCTCTCTCGCTCTCTCTCTGCCTCTCTCGCTCTTTCTCTGTCTCTCTCGCTCTCTCTCTGCCTCTCTCGCTCTCTCTCTGCCTCTCTCGCTCTCTCTCTGCCTCTCTCGCTCTCTCTCTGCCTCTCTCGCTCTCTCTCTGCCTCTCTCGCTCTTTCTCTGTCTCTCTCGCTCTCTCTCTGCCTCTCTCGCTCTCTCTCTGCCTCTCTCGCTCTCTCTCTACCTCTCTCGCACTCTCTCGCTCTCTCTCTGCCTCTCTCGCTCTCTTTCTGCCTCTCTCGCTCTCTCTCTGCCTCTCTCGCTCTCTCTCTGCCTCTCTCACTCTCTCTCTGCCTCTCTCACTCTCTCTCTGCTTCTCTCGCTCTCTCTCTGCTTCTCTCGCTCTCTCTCTGCTTCTCTCGCTCTCTCTCTGCCTCTCTCGCTCTCTCTCTGCCTCTCTTGCGCTCTCTCTGCCTCTCTCGCTCTCTCTCTGCCTCTCTCGCTCTCACCCTGCCTCTCTCACTCTCTCTCTGCTTCTCTCGCTCTCTCTCTGCTTCTCTCGCTCTCTCGCTCTCTCTCTGCCTCTCTCGCACTCTCTCTGCTTCTCTCGCTCTCTCGCTCTCTCTCTGCCTCTTGCGCTCTAACTCTGCCTCTCTCGCTCTCTCTCTCCCTCTCTCGCTCTCTCTGCCTCTCTCTCTCTCTGTCTCTCTCGCTCTCTCTCTGCTTCTCTCGCTCTCTCTCGCTCTCTCTCTCCCTCTCTCGCTCTCTCTCTCGCTCTCTCTCTCCCTCTCTCGCTCTCGCTGCCTCTCACTCTCTCTCACTGCCTCTCTCGCTCTCTCTCTGCCTCTCTCGCTCTAACCCTGTCTCTCTCGCTCTCACTCTGTCTGTCTCGCTCTCTTCTGTCTCTCTCGCTCTCTCTGCCTCTCTCGCTCTTTCTCCTTCTCTCTCGCTCTCTCACTGCCTCTCTCGCTCTCTCTGCCTCTCTCGCTCTCTCTGCCTCTCTCGCTCTCTCTCTGCCTCTCTGCCTCTCTCGCTCTCTCTCTGCCTCTTCACTCTCTTTCTCCCTCTCTCGCTCTCTCTCTGCCTCTCTCACTCTCTCTCTGCCTCTCTCCCTCCCTCTCTCCCTCTCTCGCTCTCTCTCTTCCTCTTTCTCTCTCTCGCTGCCTCTCTCGCTCTCTCTCTGCCTCTCTCGCTCTCTCTCTCCCTCTCTCGCTCTCTCTCTGCCTCTCTCGCTCTCTTTCTCCCTCTCTCGCTCTCTCTCTGCCTCTCTCGCTCTCTCTCTGCCTCTCTCCCTCTCTCTCTCCCTCTCTCGCTCTCTCTCTTCCTCTTTCTCTCTCTCGCTGCCTCTCTCGCTCTCTCTCTGCCTCTCTCGCTCTCTCTCTGCCTCTCTCGCTCTCTCTCTGCCTCTCTCGCTCTCTCTCTGCCTCTCACTCTCTGTCTCTCTCGCTCTCTCTCTGCATCTCTCCCTCTCTCTGCCTCTTTCTCTCTCTCGCTGCCTCTCTCGCTCTCTCTCTGCCTCTCTCGCTCTCACTCTGCCTCTCTCGCTCTCTCTCTGCCTCTCTCGCTCTCTCTCTGCCTCTCTCGCTCTCTCGCTGCCTCTCTCGCTCTCTCTCTGCCTCTCTCTCTCTCTGCCTCTCTCGCTCTCTCTCTGCCTCTCTCGCTCTCTCTCTGCCTCTCTCGCTCTCTCTCTGCCTCTCTCGCACTCTCACTCTGCCTCTCTCGTTCTCTCTCTGCCTCTCTCGCTCTCTCGCTGCCTCTCTCGCTCTCTCTCTGCCTCTCTCGCTCTCTCTCTGCCTCTCTCACTCTCTCTCTGCCTCTTTCGCGCTCTCTCTCTGCCTCTCTCACTCTCACTCTGCCTCTCTCGCTCTCTCTCTGCCTCTCACTCTCTCTCTCTCTGCCTCTCTCGCTCTCACTCTGCCTCTCTCGCTCTCTCTCTCTGCCTCTCTCGCTCTCTCTCTGCCTCTCTCGCTCTCTCTCTCTGCTTCTCTCGCTCTCTTTCTCTGCTTCTCTCGCTCTCTCTCTCTCTGCTTCTCTCACTCTCTCTCTGCTTCTCTCGCTCTCTGCCTCTCTCGCTCTCACCCTGCCTCTCTCGCTCTCTCGCTGCCTCTGTTGCTCTCTCTCTGCCTCTCTCGCGCTCTCTCTACCTCTCTCACTCTCACCCTGCCTCTCTTGCTCTCTCTCTGCCTCTCTCGCTCTCTCTCTGCCTCTCTCGCTCTCTCTCTCTGCTTCTCTCGCTCTAACCCTACCTCTCTCGCTCTAACCCTGCCTCTCTCGCTCTCACTCTGCCTCTCTCGCTCTCTCTCTGCCTCTCTCGCTCTCTCTCTGCCTCTCTCGCTCTCTCGCTGCCTCTCTCGCTCTCTCTCTGCCTCTCTCTCTCTCTGCCTCTCTCGCTCTCTCTCTGCCTCTCTCGCTCTCCTCTCTGCCTCTCTCGCTCTCTCTCTGCCTCTCTCGCACTCTCACTCTGCCTCTCTCGTTCTCTCTCTGCCTCTCTCGCTCTCTCGCTGCCTCTCTCGCTCTCTCTCTGCCTCTCTCGCTCTCTCTCTGCCTCTCTCACTCTCTCTCTGCCTCTTTCGCGCTCTCTCTCTGCCTCTCTCACTCTCACTCTGCCTCTCTCGCTCTCTCTCTGCCTCTCACTCTCTCTCTCTCTGCCTCTCTCGCTCTCACTCTGCCTCTCTCGCTCTCTCTCTCTGCCTCTCTCGCTCTCTCTCTGCCTCTCTCGCTCTCTCTCTCTGCTTCTCTCGCTCTCTTTCTCTGCTTCTCTCGCTCTCTCTCTGCCTCTCTCGCTCTCTCTCTGCCTCTCTCGCTCTCTCTCTCTGCTTCTCTCGCTCTCTTTCTCTGCTTCTCTCGCTCTCTCTCTCTCTGCTTCTCTCACTCTCTCTCTGCTTCTCTCGCTCTCTGCCTCTCTCGCTCTCACCCTGCCTCTCTCGCTCTCTCGCTGCCTCTGTTGCTCTCTCTCTGCCTCTCTCGCGCTCTCTCTACCTCTCTCACTCTCACCCTGCCTCTCTTGCTCTCTCTCTGCCTCTCTCGCTCTCTCTCTGCCTCTCTCGCTCTCTCTCTCTGCTTCTCTCGCTCTAACCCTACCTCTCTCGCTCTAACCCTGCCTCTCTCGCTCTCTCTCTGTCTCTCTCGCTCTCTCTCTGCCTCTCTCACTCTCTCTCTCCCTCTCTCGCTCTCTCCCTCTCTCGCTCTCTCTGCCTCTCACTCTCTCTCAGTGCCTCTCTTGCTCTCTCTCTCTCTCTCTGATACTCTCCCTCGCTCTCTGTCTCTCTCCTTCTCTCCCTGTCTCTCTCTCTCGTTCTCGCTCGCTGCCTCTCTCGCTCTCTCTCTCTCTGCTTCTCTCCCTCTCTCTGCCTCTCTCCCTCTCTCTCGCTCATTGCCTCTCTCTCTTGCTCACTGCCTCTCTCTGCCTCTCTCTCTGTGTCTCTCTCTCTCTCGTTCACTGCCTCTCTCTCTCTCTCACTGCCTCTCTCCCTTTCTCTCTGTGTCTCTCACTCTCTCGTTTACTGCCTCTCTCCCTCTCTCTCTTGTTCACTGCCTCTCTCTCTCGTTCACTGCCTCTCTCTCTCTCTCTCTCATTCACTGCCTCTCTCTCTCGTTCACTGCCTCTCTCTCTCACTGCCTCTCTCCCTTTCTCTCTGTGTTTCTCTCCCTCTCGTTCACTGCCTCTCTCTCTCTCACTGCCTCTCTCCCTTTCTCTCTGTGTCTCTCTCTCTCATTCACTGCCTCTCTCCCTCTCTCTGCCTCTCTCCCTCTCTCTCGCTCACTGCCTCTCTCTCTCTCTCACTGCCTCTCTCTGCCTCTCTCGCTCTCTCTCTGTCTCTCTCGCTCTCTCTCTGTCTCTCTCGCTCTCACTCTGTCTCTCTCGCTCTCTCTCTGCCTCTCTCGCTCTCACTCTGTCTCTCTCGCTCTTTCTCTGCCTCTCACTCTCTCACCCTGCCTCTCTCGCTCTCTCTCTGTCTCTCTCGCTCTTACTCTGTCTCTCTCGCTCTCACTCTGCCTCTCTCGCTCTCTCTCTGCCTCTCTCGCTCTCTCTCTCTGCTTCTCTCGCTCTCTTTCTCTGCTTCTCTCGCTCTCTCTCTCTCTGCTTCTCTCGCTCTCTTTCTCCCTCTCTCACTCTCTCTCTCCCTCTCTCGCTCTCTCTCCCTCTCTCGCTCTCTCTCTGCCTCTCTCGCTCTCTCTCTGCTTCTCTCGCTCTCTCTCTGCCTCTCTGGCTCTCACCCTGCCTCTCTCGCTCTCTCTCTGTCTCTCTCGCTCTCTCTCTGCCTCTCTCGCGCTCTCTCTCTGCCTCTCTCGCGCTCTCTCTCTGTCTCTCTCGCTCTCACTCTGTCTCTCGCTCTCTCTCTGCCTCTCGCTCTAACCCTGCCTCTCTCGCTCTCTCTCTGTCTCTCTCGCGCTCTCTCTGTCTCTCTCGCTCTCTCTGCCTCTCTCGCTCTCTCTCTGCCTCTCGCTCTAACCCTGCCTCTCTCGCTCTCTCTGTCTGTCTCTCTCGCTCTCTCTCTGTCTCACTTGCGCTCTCTCTCTGCCTCTCTCGCTCTCTCTCTGCCTCTCTCGCTCTCTCTCTGCCTCTCTCGCTCTCTCTCTGCCTCTCTCGCTCTCTCTCTGCCTCTCTCGCTCTCTCTCTGCCTCTCTCGCTCTCTCTCTGCCTCTCGCGCTCTCACCCTGCCTCTCTCGCTCTCTCTCTGCCTCTTGCGCTCTCACCCTGCCTCTCTCGCTCTCTCTCTGCCTGTGTCGCTCTCTCTCTCCCTCTCTCGCTGTCTCTCTGCCTCTCTCGCTCTCTCTCTGCCTCTCTCGCTCTCTCTCTGCCTCTCTCGCTCTCTCTCTGCCTCTCTCGCTCTCTCTCTGCCTCTCTCGCTCTCTCTCTGCCTCTCTCGCTCTCTCTCTGCCTCTCTCGCTCTCTCTCTGCCTCTCTCGCTCTCTCTCTGCCTCTCTCGCTCTCTCTCTGCCTCTCTTGCTCTCTCTCTGCCTCTCTTGCTTTTTCTCTGCCACTCTCGCTCTCTCCCTGCTTCTCTCACTCGCACTCTGCCTCTCTCGCTCTCTCTCTGCCTGTGTCGCTCTCTCTCTGCCTCTCTCGCTCTCTCTCTGCCTCTCTCGCTCTCACTCTGCCTCTCTCGCTCTCACTCTGCCTCTCACTGCCTCTCTCGCTCTCTCTCTGCCTCTCTCGCTCTCTCTCTGCCTCTCTCGCTCTCTGCCTCTCTCGCTCTCACCCTGCCTCTCTCGCTCTCTCTCTGCCTCTCGCGCTCTCACTCTCTCCCTCTCTCTCTGCCTCTCACTCTCTCTCACTGCCTCTCTCGCTCTCTCTGCCTCTCTCGCTCTCTCTCTGCCTCTCTCGCTCTCTCACTACCTCTCTCGCTCTCTCTGCCTCTCTCGCGCTCTCTCTGCTTCTCTCGCTCTCTCTCTGCCTCTCTCGCTCTCTCACCCTCTCTCGCTCTCTCTCTCTGCCTCTCTTGCGCTCTCTCTGCTTCTCTCGCTCTCTCTCTGCCTCTCTCGCTCTCTCTCTGCCTCTCTGGCTCTCACCCTGCCTCTCTCGCTCTCTCTGTCTCTCTCGCGCTCTCTCTGCTTCTCTCGCTCTCTCTCTGCCTCTCTCGCTCTCTCACCCTCTCTCGCTCTCTCTCTCTGCCTCTCTTGCGCTCTCTCTGCTTCTCTCGCTCTCTCTCTGCCTCTCTGGCTCTCTCTCTGCCTCTCTGGCTCTCACCCTGCCTCTCTCGCTCTCTCTCTGCCTCTCTCGCTCTCTCTCTGCCTCTCTCGCTCTCTCTCTGCCTCTCTCGCTCTCTCTCTGCCTCTCTCGCTCTCTCTCTGCCTCTCTCGCTCTCTCTCTGCCTCTCTTGCTCTCTCTCTGCCTCTCTTGCTTTTTCTCTGCCACTCTCGCTCTCTCTCTGCTTCTCTCACTCGCACTCTGCCTCTCTCGCTCTCTCTCTGCCTGTGTCGCTCTCTCTCTGCCTCTCTCGCTCTCTCTCTGCCTCTCTCGCTCTCACTCTGCCTCTCTCGCTCTCACTCTGCCTCTCACTGCCTCTCTCGCTCTCTCTCTGCCTCTCTCGCTCTCTCTCTGCCTCTCTCGCTCTCTCTCTGCCTCTCTCGCTCTCTGTCTGCTTCTCTCGCTCTCACTCTGCCTCTCTCGCTCTCTCTCTCTCCCTCTTTCTCTGCCTCTCACTCTCTCTCACTGCCTCTCTCGCTCTCTCTCTGCCTCTCTCGCTCTCTCTCTGCCTCTCTCGCTCTCTCACTACCTCTCTCGCTCTCTCTGCCTCTCTTGCGCTCTCTCTGCTTCTCTCGCTCTCTCTCTGCCTCTCTCGCTCTCTCTCTGCCTCTCTGGCTCTCACCCTGCCTCTCTCGCTCTCTCTGTCTCTCTCTCGCGCTCTCTCTGCTTCTCTCGCTCTCTCTCTGCCTCTCTCGCTCTCTCACCCTCTCTCGCTCTCTCTCTACCTCTCTCGCTCTCTCTCTGCCTCTCTCGCTCTCACTCTGCCTCTCTCGCTCTCACTCTGCCTCTCACTGCCTCTCTCGCTCTCTCTCTGCCTCTCTCGCTCTCTCTCTGCCTCTCTCGCTCTCTCTCTGCCTCTCTCGCTCTCTGTCTGCCTCTCTCGCTCTCACTCTGCCTCTCTCGCTCTCTCTCTCTCCCTCTTTCTCTGCCTCTCACTCTCTCTCACTGCCTCTCTCGCTCTCTCTCTGCCTCTCTCGCTCTCTCTCTGCCTCTCTCGCTCTCTCTCTGCATCTCTCGCTCTCTCTCTACCTCTCGCGCTCTCTCTCTGCCTCCCTCGCTCTAACTCTGCCTCTCTCGCTCTCTCTCTGCCTCTCTCGCTCTCACTCTGCCTCTCTCGCTCTCACTCTGCCTCTCACTGCCTCTCTCGCTCTCTCTCTGCCTCTCTCGCTCTCTCTCTGCCTCTCTCGCTCTCTCTCTGCCTCTCTCGCTCTCTGTCTGCCTCTCTCGCTCTCACTCTGCCTCTCTCGCTCTCTCTCTCTCCCTCTTTCTCTGCCTCTCACTCTCTCTCACTGCCTCTCTCGCTCTCTCTCTGCCTCTCTCGCTCTCTCTCTGCCTCTCTCGCTCTCTCACTACCTCTCTCGCTCTCTCTGCCTCTCTTGCGCTCTCTCTGCTTCTCTCGCTCTCTCTCTGCCTCTCTCGCTCTCTCTCTGCCTCTCTGGCTCTCACCCTGCCTCTCTCGCTCTCTCTGTCTCTCTCTCGCGCTCTCTCTGCTTCTCTCGCTCTCTCTCTGCCTCTCTCGCTCTCTCGCTCTCTCTCTGCCTCTCTCGCTCTCTCACCCTCTCTCGCTCTCACTCTGCCTCTCTCGCTCTCACTCTGCCTCTCTCGCTCTCTCTCTGCCTCTCTCACTCTCACTCTGCCTCTCTCGCTCTCTCTCTGCCTCTCTCGCTCTCTCTCTGCCTCTCTCGCTCTCACTCTGCCTCTCTCGCTCTCTGTCTGCCTCTCTCGCTCTCTCTCTGCCTCTCTCGCTCTCTCTCTCCCTCTCTCGCTCTCTCTCTGCCTCTCTCGCTCTCTGTCTGCATCTCTCGCTCTCTCTCTGCCTCTCTCGCTCTCTCTCTGCCTCTCTCGCTCTCTCTCTGCCTCTCGCGCTCTCTCTGCATCTCTCGCTCTCTCTCTACCTCTCGCGCTCTCTCTCTGCCTCTCTCGCTCTCTCTCTGCATCTCTCGCTCTCTCTCTACCTCTCGCGCTCTCTCTCTGCCTCTCTCGCTCTAACTCTGCCTCTCTTGCTCTCTCTCTGCCTCTCTCGCTCTCACTCTGCCTCTTGCACTCTAACTCTGCCTCTCTCACTCTCTCTCCCTCTCTCGCTCTCTCTCTCTCTCTCTGCCTCTCTCGCTCTAACTCTGCCTCTCTTGCTCTCTCTCTGCCTCTCTCGCTCTCACTCTGCCTCTTGCACTCTAACTCTGCCTCTCTCGCTTTCTCTCTGCCTCTTGCGCTCTAACTCTGCCTCTCTCGCTCTCTCTCTGTCTCTCTCGCTCTCTCTCTGCCTCTCTCGCTCTCACCCTGCCTCTCTCGCTCTCTCTCCCTCTCTCGCTCTCTCTCTCCCTCTCTCGCTCTCTGCCTCTCTCGCGCTCTCTCTCTCTCTCTCGCGCTCTCTCTGTCTCTCTCGCTCTCACTCTGCCTCTCTAGCTCTCACCCTGCCTCTCTCGCTCTCTCTCTGCCTCTCTCGCACTCTCTCTGCCTCTCTCGCACTCTCTCTGCCTCTCTCGCACTTTCTCTGCCTCTCTCGCACTCTCTCTGCCTCTCTCGCTCTCTCTGTGCCTCTCTCGCTCTCTCTCTGCCTCTCTCGCTCTCTCTCTGCCTCTCTCGCTCTCTCTCTGCCTCTCTCGCTCTCTCTCTGCCTCTCTCGCACTCTCTCTGCCTCTCTCGCACTCTCTCTGCCTCTCTCGCACTTTCTCTGCCTCTCTCGCACTCTCTCTGCCTCTCTCGCTCTCTCTGTGCCTCTCTCGCTCTCTCTCTGCCTCTCTCGCTCTCTCTCTGCCTCTCTCGCTCTCTCTCTGCCTCTCTCGCTCTCTCTCTGCCTCTCTCGCTCTCTGCCTCTCTCGCTCTCTCTCTGCCTCTCTCGCTCTCTCTCTGCCTCTCTCGCTCTCTCTCTGCCTCTCTCGCTCTCTCTCTACCTCTCTCGCTCTCTCTCTGCTTCTCTCGCTCTCTCTCTGCCTCTCTCGCTCTATCTCTGCCTCTCTCGCTCTCTCTCTGCCTCTCTCTCTCTCTCTCTGCCTCTCTCGCTCTCTCTCTGCCTCTCTCGCTCTCTGCCTCGCCCTCGCTCTCTGCCTCTCGCTCTCTGCCTCGCCCTCGCTCTCTGCCTCTCGCTCTCTGCCTCGCCCTCGCTTGCTGCTTCACCCTGGCCCTCGCTCGCTGCGTCACCCTCGCCTTCGTCCTCGCTCGCTGCTTCACCCTGGCCCTCGCTCGCTGCGTCACCCTCGCCCTCGTCCTCGCTCGCTGCTTCACCCTCGTCCTCGCTCGCTGCTTCACCCTGGCCCTCGCTCGCTGCGTCGCCCTCGGCCTCGCTCGCTGCGTCACCCTCGCCCTCGTCCTCGCTCGCTGCGTCACCCTCGCCCTCGTCCTCGCTCGCTGCGTCACCCTCGCCCTCGCTCCTTGCCGCGCCCTCGCTCTCTGCCTCACCCTCACTCTCTGCCACGCCCTCGCTCTCTGTCTCACCCTCGCCCTCTGCCTCTGCCTTGCCCTCACCCTCGCCCTCTGCCTCACTCTCTGCCTCGCCCTCGCTCTCTGCCTCGCTCTCTGCCTCGCCCTCGCTTGCTGCCTCTCCCTCGCTTGCTGCCTCACCCTCGCTCACTGCCTCACCCTCACCCTCGCTCGCTGCCTCGCCCTCGCTCGCTGCCTCTCCCTCGCTTGCTGCCTCGCCCTCGCTCACTGTCTCACCCTCACCCTCGCTCTCTGCCTCGCTCTCTGCCTCGCCCTCGCTCGCTGCCTCTCCCTCGCTTGCTGCCTCGCCCTCGCTCACTGCCTCACCCTCTCCCTCGCTCTCTGCCTCGCCCTCCGCCCTCACTCTCTGCCTCACCCTCGCTCTCTGCCTCGCCCTCACCCTCGCCCTCTGCCTTGCCCTCGCTCTCTGCCTCGCCCTCACTCTCTGCCTCACCCTCGCCCTCACTATCTGCCTCACCCTCTGCCTTGCCCTCGCCCTCTGCCTCGCCCTCGCCCTCTGTCTTGCCCTCACTCTCTGCCTCCCCCTCGCCCTCACTCACTGCCTCGCCCTCGCCCGCTGCCTCTCCCTCGCTTGCTCCCTCGCCCTCGCTCACTGCCTCACTCTCCCCCTTGCTCTCTGCCTCACTCTCGCTCTCTGCCTCACACTCGCCCTCGCTCGCTGCCTCGCCCTCACTCGATGCCTCGCCCTCGCCTTCTGCCTCGCCCTCGCTCTCTGCCTCGCCCTCGCTCTCTGCCTCGCCCTCGCTCTCTGCCTCGCCCTCGCTCTCTGCCTTGCCCTTGCTCTTTGCCTCGCCCTTGCCCTCTGCCTCGCCCTCGCACTCTGCCTCTCCCTCGCTCTCTGCCTCTCCCTCGCTCTCTGCCTCACCCTCGCTCACTGCCTCACCCTCACCCTCGCTCTCTGCCTCGCCCTCGCCCTCACTCTCTGCCTCACCCTTGCTCTCTGCCTCGCCCTCGCCCTCTGCCTTGCCCTCGCTCTCTGCCTCACCCTCACTCTCTGCCTCACCCTCGCCCTCACTATCTGCCTCACCCTCTGCCTTGCCCTCGCCCTCTGCCTTGCCCTCGCCCTCTGCCTTGCCCTCGCCCTCTGTCTTGCCCTCACTCTCTGCCTCGCCCTCGCCCTCACTCACTGCCTCTCCCTCGCTTGCTCCCTCGCCCTCGCTCACTGCCTCACTCTCCATTCGCTCTCTGCCTCGCCCTCGCTCACTGCCTCTCTTCCCCTCGCTCGCTGCCTCGCCCTCACTCGATGCCTCGCCCTCGCCTTCTGGCTCGCCCTCGCTCTCTGCCTCGCCCTCCGCTCTCTGCCTCGCCCTTGCCCTCTGCCTCGCACTCTGCCACTCCCTCGCTCTCTGCCTCTCCCTCGCTCTCTGCCTCACCCTCGCCCTCGCTCGCTGCCTCTCCCTCGCTCTCTGCCTCACCCTCGCCCTCGCTCGCTGCCTCTCCCTCGCTCCCCGCCCTCCCCCTCGCTCGCTCTGTCGTTCTTTGTCTCTCTCTCTCCCTCCCTTTCTTTCTCTCTGTGCACCTCCCCCCCTCTCCTAGTCCTCCTGTAACCCCACCCCCACCATTTCTGCATCCCTCCCCTGGGCACTCGTGCCCACTGAGGAGCAGGATTGCAGGCTGAGCTCCCTAACAAACCCCTCCACCCCCCCCCCCCACCCCGCCGCGCCGCTTGCCCCAGGGACGGGTCATTCTCCAAAGACCCAACGCCCACCTTGTGCCCTCCCATGCTGAGTGTCCGCTGAGGGGTCTCTGCTGCCACCCCTCCATTCCTGCCCCGTGCCATGGCAACGCCGCCTGGCGGGCTGTACGCCAATACCTGCGCTCCTCGTTGGCACTGTGGGGCTAATAGATGGACAATCCTGAATGGACGACTTCACACTCCTGTTTGCGCCCTCCCTCCCCCCCACCCCTCCCCATTGCCCCCACCTGCCAAGAGCATCACCCCCTCCCTCCCTCTACCCCCCCACCCCCCTGGCGCAGGGCTCGCCGGCGCTGTCGAATAGCCCCCGCCGGACGTCGCGCACGGAGATCTGGAGCGAAAGCAGGCAGCGTGAAGGAGAGCTGTGGCCACGCGGCGAGCACGGCGCAGCACTGGGAAACTGCGCACGCGAGAGAGAGAGAGAGAGATGCGCCCTCCGGGTTTCTTCTTCTCCATCCTCCCTCTTCGGTCCCCTGTCCAAAGGCAGGTCCGACCCTTCGCCTCCTGACCTCAGCTGGAGTCGTGATCGAATCCTGCACTGCTGATGGCAGTCTGATCCACGCTGTCAGTCCAGCCCACTGGACAGTCCAAGTTCCTGTGGTAACATGCGCTCTCCGCACGTATGTTGTAATCTGGAGCGATGCAGAGTGACGGTAGAGGCATTCTTTCTATCATGTGACCGACCTGGAACATGGGAGAAACTGAGGCTAATGGTGAGAGGGTGCAGAGGGATCTGGGTGTCCTAGGGCATGAATCACAAAAGGCCGGTATGCAGGTACAGCAGGTAATGAGGGAAGCTAATAGAATGTTATCGGGGAGATCTCAGGGCCAATCGTCTGACAGATATAGTTGACTGTCTCCCTTGAGAGTCCGAGCTTCCTTCGGCAGTGCACCTCAGTCATACTGAGGTAGCTGCTTCGCTGCCTGTATACCCTGGCAGCAAGATAGTGGCATTTCTGCGGCCCCTTCCACCTTGGACAACCTCTCGGCCCTGCGACCCTTGTGCCTGCGCCTGGACTCCCAAAGGTGGATCCCCTGGAGGCTGATTGTCCACTCCTGGCCTCCACTCAAGACATTGGTCTCCTTATTTAAGGAAGGATGCAAGTTCGTTGGAAGCAGTTCAGAGAAGGTTCACCAGACTCACACCGGGAATGGGCGGACACAGAAATACCTGGAAAGACTCAGCAGGTCTGGCAGCGTCGGCGGAGAAGAGCACAGTTGACGTTTTGAGTCCTCGTGACCCTTCGACAGAACCGTCGAAGGGTCACGAGGACGCGAAACGTCAACTCTTTTCTTCTCCGCCGACGCGGCCAGACCTGCTGAGGTTTTCCAGGTATTTCTGTTTCTGTTTTTGTTTTGGATTTCCAGCGTCCGCAGTTCTTGGCTTTTATCCCAGGAGTGGGCGGGTTGTCTTACGAGGCCAAACCTGCTGAAGTTTTTCCAGGTATTTCTGTGTCCGCCCATTCCTGGTGTTAGTCTGGTGAACCTTCTCTGCACTACTTCCAACGCACTTAACGTCCTTCCTTAAATAAGGAGACCAATGCCTTACGAGGACAGGTTGGACGGGTTAGCCTTGTATCCGCTGGAGTCTAGAAGAGTGAGAGGAGACTCAATTGAAACATGGACGATCCTGAGGGGACTTGACAGGGTGGATGTGGAGAGGGTGTTTCCTCTTGTGGGAGAATCTAGAACAAGGTGGGGGGGTGGTCGCTGCTTAAAAATAAGGGATCACCCATGTAAAACAGAGATGAGGGGATTTTTCGTCTCTCTGAGGATGGTGAGTCTTTGGAACTCTTGCTCCAAAAGGCAGTGGAGGCAGAGACTCAATATTTTTAAGGCCGAGCGAGATAGATTCTTGGTTCACAAGGAGGGGGGGTGAAAGGTTATCGGGGGGAGGAGGCGGGAATGTGGGGTTGAGGTTACAATCGGATCAGCCGTGACCTTATTGAATGGGGGAGCAGGCTCGAGGGGCTGAGTGGCCTCACTCCTGCTCCTAACTCTTAATGTGGTGCGAATCTCTCTCTCTCTCTCTCTCGCTCTTACCCACCATTGGAAGGATTGACAGGTTGACACTTGGCCCACATCACGAACCCCACTTTGCCCTGGCCGTTGAGTCCTGGGCGGAACTCGGACCTGAAGCTTCCATCCTGATCTCGTGTCCGAGTTAAACCCATCCCCCCACCCCACCCCAACGCCCGCCCTGATTTCAGATGGGACGGTAAAACGGGAACATGTCCGCGCAGCAAGTCGTTGCCACTTGGGGTACGCTGACTGGAACGGCGGTGAGAGTAGATTGAATTGCGCCCCCCCCACCCCCCCCCCCCCCCCCCCGCCTTAAAAAATAACCCAATATTTTGATCATTACTCAAGAGGGGAAAATTGGTTGGGAAGTGGGCTCTGATTGGCAGCGGTGTTGCCATGGAGGATGCACCAGTTGATGGCGACTGACAGTCAACTGCCAAGCGCTGTTTGAAATCCAAACCGGGCGGCTTGTCCTTGATTGGGTCTGAGGAATGAGTCAGCGAACGGCAGGAGCTGGACGTTTTGAAATCGCTTCCATTCTCGTTTCATCTGGAAGTCAGGAGCAACAGGCCAAGTGCAGACCGGACCCGACCAGCCCGTCCGTCCGTGCTTGCCAAACTCAAAAGCACAGCCTCCAACGTTAGGTGTGATTCCGCGATTGGACAACATTAGCTCAATAATCCTCAACGCACACTAAGAATTACACTGACGTCTGATTTAAGATTGTCAGTCGGGCTCCGTCCCCCCCCCTCCCAGTGCAGCACACTGTGCCTACATAGATTAATACACGGGACCCTTTCCTTTGCTTACGGAAAGGAGATGGGCGCACGTTGCGCCCCGTTCCAGCTGGGCAAAATACGTGACAGCCATTCCCCGACTCATTCCTCACACCAGTCAGGGCCAAGCTGCCTGGCTTGAGTTTCAGACAGTGCTTGGCAGTTAACTGTCAGTCGCCATGAACTGGTGCTTCCTCCATGGAGGCGCTGCTCCCAGGCTGAGCCCATTTGGTCGTTGGGGGGTTGGGGGGGGGGCGGGGGGGGGGGGGGGGGGGGGGGGTTGGTGGAGGTGGGGCGAGGGAGAGTGGGGCGCAATGTTCATTGGGAGAGCCCAGGACAGACGGCAGGGAGCGGAATGGCCTCCTCTGCTGTTGCGGTCCGCCGATTCTGAAACGCGTCTGCTGCCTCCTCCCTCCCGAATAATCCGAGCTGAATAATCCGAGTGCGAGGGTGTGAGGCCCTCCTCCTGACCACTTCCGCACGCACTATCTCCCTCTCTCTCTCTCTCTCTCTCTCTCTCTCTCCCCCTTCTCCCTCTCTCTCTTTCTCTCTCTCCCTCCCTTTAAGCTGCGGTGCAGGGTGGGCTGTGATCCTTGACTCGCCTCCTCCCGCTCCCTGCTCCTGATCGGCTGAATCGGCTCCGTTTTTGGGAATACTCAGTCATTGTCTCTCTCTCTCTACGTCCCACCCACCCCTTGACCCGCTTTTCCCACCAACCAACCTCCCCCCCCCCCCCCCCACCTCCCCCCAACACCCGACCTTCCCCACAACAAAACCCGGCAGGAGGCAGAGTGAAGACGTGGAAACGGCGTTGGTTCATCCTCACGGATAACTGTCTGTACTACTTCGAGTACACAACGGTAAGAAGGAAGCCAGCGATGTGACGGTAGGGGGGGAGGGGGGACGGGGGGGGAGGGGGGGGACGGGGGGGGTGGTGGTGGCGGGAGGGGGGCGGAATCGCAGGGAGAAGCACATCCCAGAGACCCTTTGATAACCTCCTGCTCCCTGAAACCAGCCCCCACAGCGTTCCCCTCACCACCTTATTACGCTCCAAAACTCATCCCGGTCCCTGGAAAGCAGAACGAAAGCACTGACGCTCCTGTCAGCCTGGATTATGGAGCTGAAATCCTGTAGTATATACATCTCCCTCCGACAGTGCAGCACTCCCTCAGTACTGGCACCAGGGGGAATGTTGGCCTGGATTATGGAACTAAAATCCTAGAGTATATACATCTCCCTGTGACAGTGCAGCACTCCCTCAGTACTGGCACCAGGGGGAGTGTCGGACTGGATTATGTAGCTCAAATCCTAGAGTATATACATCTCCCTCCGACAGTGCAGCACTCCCTCAGTACTGGCACCAGGGGGAGTGTCGGACTGGATTATGTAGCTCAAATCCGAGAGTATAGACATCTCCCTCCGACAGTGCAGCACTCCCTCAGTACTGGCACCGGGGGGAGTGTCGGCCTGGATTATGGATCTCAAATCCTAGAGTATATACATCTCCCTGTGATAGTGCAGCACTCCCTCAGTACTGGCACCGGGGGGAGTGTCGGACTGGATTATGTAGCTCAAATCCTAGAGTATATACATCTCCCTCTGACAGTGCAGCACTCCCTCAGTACTGACACCGGGGGGAGTGTCGGCCTGGATTATGGAGCTCAAATCCTAGAGTATATACATCTCCCTCCGACAGTGCAGCACTCCCTCAGTACTGGCACCGGGGGGAGTGTCGGCCTGGATTATGGAGCACAAATCCTAGAGTATATACATCTCCCTCCGACAGTGCAGCACTCCCTCAGTACTGGCACCGGGGGGAGTGTCCGGCCTCGATTATGGACCTCAAATCCTAGAGTATATACATCTACCTCTGACAGTGCAGCACTCCCTCAGTACTGGCACCGGGGGGAGTGTCGGACTGGATTATGTAGCTCAAATCCTAGAGTATATACATCTCCCTCCGACAGTGCAGCACTCCCTCAGTACTGGCACCGGGAGGAATGTCGGACTGGATTATGTAGCTCAAATCCTAGAGTATATACATCTCCCTCCAACAGTGCAGCACTCCCTCAGTACTGGCACCGGGGGGAGTGTCGGCCTGGATTATGGATCTCAAATCCTAGAGTATATACATCTCCCTCCGACAGTGCAGCACTCCCTCAGTACTGGCACCGGGGGGAGTGTCGGACTGGATTATGGAACTCAAATCCTAGAGTATTTTCATCTTCCTCCGACAGTGCAGCACTCCCTCAGTACTGGCACCGGGGGGAGTGTCGGCCTGGATTATGGATCTCAAATCCTAGAGTATATACATCTCCCTGTGACAGTGCAGCACTCCCTCAGTACTGGCACCGGGGGGAGTGTCGGACTGGATTATGTAGCTCAAATCCTAGAGTATATACATCTCCCTCTGACAGTGCAGCACTCCCTCAGTACTGACACTGGGGGGAGTGTCGGCCTGGATTATGGAGCTCAAATCCTAGAGTATATACATCTCCCTCCGACAGTGCAGCACTCCCTCAGTACTGGCACCGGGGGGAGTGTCGGCCTGGATTATGGAGCACAAATCCTAGAGTATATACATCTCCCTCCGACAGTGCAGCACTCCCTCAGTACTGGCACCGGGGGGAGTGTCGGCCTGGATTATGGACCTCAAATCCTAGAGTATATACATCTACCTCTGACAGTGCAGCACTCCCTCAGTACTGGCACCAGGGGGAATGTCGGCCTGGATTATGGAGCTCAAATCCTAGAGTATATACATCTCCTCCGACAGTGCAGCACTCCCTCAGTACTGGCACCGGGGGGAGTGTCGGCCTGGATTATGGAGCTCAAATCCTAGAGTATATACATCTCCCTCCGACAGTGCAGCACTCCCTCAGTACTGGCACCAGGGGGAGTGTTGGACTGGATTATGTAGCTCAAATCCTAGAGTATATACATCTCCCTCTGACAGTGCAGCACTCCCTCAGTACTGACACCGGGGGGAGTGTCGGCCTGGATTATGGAGCTCAAATCCTAGAGTATATACATCTCCCTCCGACAGTGCAGCACTCCCTCAGTACTGGCACCGGGGGGAGTGTCGGCCTGGATTATGGAGCACAAATCCTAGAGTATATACATCTCCCTCCGACAGTGCAGCACTCCCTCAGTACTGGCACCGGGGGGAGTGTCGGCCTGGATTATGGTCCTCAAATCCTAGAGTATATACATCTACCTCTGACAGTGCAGCACTCCCTCAGTACTGGCACCGGGGGGAGTGTCGGCCTGGATTATGGAGTTCAAATCCTAGAGTAGAGACATCTCCCTGTGACAGTGCAGCACTCCCTCAGTACTGGCACCGGGGGGAGTGTCGGCCTGGATTATGGAGCTCAAATCCTAGAGTATATACATCTCCCTCCGACAGTGCAGCACTCCCTCAGTACTGGCACCGGGGGGAGTGTCGGCCTGGATTATGGAGCTCAAATCCTAGAGTATATACATCTCCCTCCGACAGTGCAGCACTCCCTCAGTACTGGCACCGGGGGCAGTGTCGGCCTGGATTATGGAGCTCAAATCCTAGAGTATATACATCTCCCTCCGACAGTGCAGCACTCCCTCAGTACTGGCACCGGGGGGAGTGTCGGCCTGGATTATGGATCTCAAATCCTAGAGTATATACATCTACATCTGACAGTGCAGCACTCCCTCAGTACTGGCACCAGGGGGAATGTCGGCCTGGATTATGGAACTAAAATCCTAGAGTATATACATCTCCCTGTAACAGTGCAGCACTCCCTCAGTACTGGCACTGGGGGGAGTGTCGGACTGGATTATGTAGCTCAAATCCTAGAGTATATACATCTCCCTCCGACAGTGCAGCACTCCCTCAGTACTGGCACCGGGGGGAGTGTCGGCCTGGATTATGGAGCTCAAATCCTAGAGTATATACATCTCCCTCTGACAGTGCAGCACTCCCTCAGTACTGACACCGGGGGGAGTGTCGGCCTGGATTATGGAGCTCAAATCCTAGAGTATATACATCTCCCTCCGACAGTGCAGCACTCCCTCAGTACTGGCACCGGGGGGAGTGTCGGCCTGGATTATGGAGCACAAATCCTAGAGTATATACATCTCCCTCCGACAGTGCAGCACTCCCTCAGTACTGGCACCGGGGGGAGTGTCGGCCTGGATTATGGAGTTCAAATCCTAGAGTATATACATCTCCCTGTGACAGTGCAGCACTCCCTCAGTACTGGCACCGGGGGGAGTGTCGACCTGGATTATGGAGCTCAAATCCTAGAGTATATACATCTCCCTCCGACAGTGCAGCACTCCCTCAGTACTGGCACCAGGGGGAGTGTTGGACTGGATTATGTAGCTCAAATCCTAGAGTATATACATCTCCCTCTGACAGTGCAGCACTCCCTCAGTACTGACACCAGGGGGAGTGTCGGCCTGGATTATGGAGCTCAAATCCTAGAGTATATACATCTCCCTCCGACAGTGCAGCACTCCCTCAGTTCTGGCACCGGGGGGAGTGTCGGCCTGGATTATGGAGCTCAAATCCTAGAGTTTATACATCTCCCTCCGACAGTGCAGCACTCCCTCAGTACTGGCACCGGGGGGAGTGTCGGCCTGGATTATGGAGCACAAATCCTAGAGTATATACATCTCCCTCCGACAGTGCAGCACTCCCTCAGTACTGGCACCGGGGGGGAGTGTCGGCCTGGATCATGGACCTCAAATCCTAGAGTATATACATCTACCTCTGACAGTGCAGCACTCCCTCAGTACTGGCACCGGGGGGAGTGTCGGCCTGGATGATGGAGTTCAAATCCTAGAGTATATACATCTCCCTGTGACAGTGCAGCACTCCCTCAGTACTGGCACCGGGGGGAGTGTCGGCCTGGATTATGGAGCTCAAATCCTAGAGTATATACATCTCCCTCCGACAGTGCAGCACTCCCTCAGTACTGGCACCGGGGGGAGTGTCGGCCTGGATTATGGAGTTCAAATCCTAGAGTATATACATCTCCCTGTGACAGTGCAGCACTCCCTCAGTACTGGCACCGGGGGGAGTGTCGGCCTGGATTATGGAGCTAAAATCCTAGAGTATATACATCTCCCTGTGACAGTGCAGCACTCCCTCAGCACTGGCACCGGGGGGAGTGTCGGCCTGGATTATGGAGCTCAAATCCTAGAGTATATACATCTCCCTCCGACAGTGCAGCACTCCCTCAGTACTGGCACCGGGGGCAGTGTCGGCCTGGATTATGGAGCTCAAATCCTTGAGTATATACATCTCCCTCCGACAGTGCAGCACTCCCTCAGTACTGGCACCGGGGGGAGTGTCGGCCTGGATTATGTAGCTCAAATCCTAGAGTATATACATCTCCCTCTGACAGTGCAGCACTCCCTCAGTACTGACACCGGGGGGAGTGTCGGCCTGGATTATGGAGCTCAAATCCTAGAGTTTGTACATCTCCCTCCGACAGTGCAGCACTCCCTCAGTACTGGCACCGGGGGGGGTGTCGGCCTGGATTTTGGAGCACAAATCCTAGAGTATATACATCTCCCTCCGACAGTGCAGCACTCCCTCAGTACTGGCACCGGGGGGAGTGTCGGCCTGGATTATGGAGCTCAAATCCTAGAGTATATACATCTACCTCTGACAGTGCAGCACTCCCTCAGTACTGGCACCGGGGGGAGTGTCGGCCTGGATTATGGAGTTCAAATCCTAGAGTATATACATCTCCCTGTGAAAGTGCAGCACTCCCCTCAGTACTGGCACCGGGGGGAGTGTCGACCTGGATTATGGAGCTCAAATCCTAGAGTATATACATCTCCCTCCGACAGTGCAGCACTCCCTCAGTACTGAATCACCCCATCACTCACTTAAGTCCATGTCGCCATCTCACGGTCGAGCCTTTTTAGACC
>JANJGN010003322.1:12500-17500 GCA_026770705.1 Isurus oxyrinchus
GAGACGAAGTCCAAATGGTTAATGATTTCTGCACCACACTTGCCTCTCTGCCAGAGACTAAGTCCAAACGGTTAATGATTTCTCCGCCACACTTGCCTCGCTGCCAGAGACTAAGTCCAAATGGTTAATGATTTCTGCACCACACTTGCCTCTCTGCCAGAGACGAAGTCCAAACGGTTAATGATTTCTCCGCCACACTTGCCTCGCTGCCAGAGACGAAGTCCAAATGGTTAATGATTTCTGCACCACACTTGCCTCGCTGCCAGAGACTAAGTCCAAATGGTTAATGATTTCTCCACTGCACTTGCCTCTGTGCCAGAGACGAAGTCCAAATGGTTAATGATTTCTGCACCACACTTGCCTCTCTGCCAGAGACTAAGTCCAAACGGTTAATGATTTCTCCGCCACACTTGCCTCGCTGCCAGAGACTAAGTCCAAATGGTTAATGATTTCTGCACCACACTTGCCTCTCTGCCAGAGACGAAGTCCAAACGGTTAATGATTTCTCCGCCACACTTGCCTCGCTGCCAGAGACGAAGTCCAAATGGTTAATGATTTCTGCACCACACTTGCCTCGCTGCCAGAGACTAAGTCCAAATGGTTAATGATTTCTCCACTGCACTTGCCTCTGTGCCAGAGACGAAGTCCAAATGGTTAATGATTTCTGCACCACACTTGCCTCTCTGCCAGAGACGAAGTCCAAATGGTTAATGATTTCTCAGGGCCACTGTCCCATTGGTTAGCCATTTCTCCAGAGGCTTACCGAGGCCAACCTGCGATATCTCGCGGACCCGGAGGCCCCGTTGCACGTCCTGCACATTCAGTCCGAGGTGCATTGGTTACCCATTTCTCCAGAAGCTTACCGAAGGCACACCGTCACACCTCGCGGGCCCCGAGGCCACTTTCCCCGTTGCGCAAATTCAATCCGAGGTGCATTGCCCTTAGCCGCCTTCTCCGGCCGGCTTCGGGTGCGTTTCCGGGGCTCCGACCGGGGCAAATCCGGTCCCCGGGGCCAGTGGGAGCCGTCCCCGGGCACGCCCGGGCTTCCGGTCGCCGCTTTCCGTGACCGACCGAAAGACGGTAAAAAATGCCGAAAATGGACAAAAATGGCCGACGGCGGGGCCTCCTGGTCGGTTAGGCGGCAGCCTGGATCGGTCCCTGCGGACCTGGAGGCTCGAGACGGCACTCGGAGCTGTCGACCGATTCTCGACTTGCCACCTCCTACCATTCTGCAGATACCCCGCCAACCCCCCCAGCCAGCAAATGCAGCCGAGATGTCGGTCGGTAGTCCAGCCGCCGAGGAGGCCTCGAAAGCCCGCGACACCTCCTTTCGCCGTTTCCCCATCGGGAGAACCGAGGGGAAATCATTATCTAGCTCCGGCAGCCCCCCTCCAACAATTGCAACCCGCCCCGTGGCCGGGCCGATTCGCCCCGCCTAGCGGGAATGCCTCCACCGGGGGGCCCGGCAGAAGCTTCGGATCCGACCTCATGGACTTCCGTCTTGGCACGGATTTCCCTCACACGGGCCCAGGGGCCACTTCCCCCGGCCTTCGGACGCAGCCGGAGGTGCATCGGGCCGAAGCCGCCTTCCCGGCCGGCTTCCGGAGGTTTCCGGGGCAAACTCCGGTCCTCCCGGCGAGGGGGAGCCTTCCCCGTGCACGCCCGGGTGTCAGGCCGCCGCTTTTCTTGACCGGCCGAAAGAGGCGAAAAATGCCGAAAATGACCAAAAATGGCCGACGGCGGGGCCTCCCGGTCGGTTTGGCGGCAGCCTGGGTCGGTCCCTGCAGACCTGGAGGCTCGAGAAGGCACTTGGCGAAGTCGACCCATTCTCGATTTGCCACCTCCTCCTATTCTGCAGATAGCCCGCCAACCTCCACAGCCAGCAAATGCAACCGTCATTCAGGCCGACGACCCTCCGGTAGTCATACCGAGGAAGAGGCACCGAAGCCCCGCCAGGCCTTCCGGATTGCACCCGCTCCCCGACCGGTTCTTTTTCAAAAAAGGGCCCAGGAGCCCGGATTATTTTAGGACGCGCTCGGGACCGCCCTGAGGGACACCGAACACCCAACCTTTCCCCGGGTCGACCCTCCCCGCCTCGGCCACCGGGGGGGGGGTCGAACCGGATCACCGGTTAATGATTTCCCCCTGCTCGGACTCGGCTGTTTCTCAACCGCGCTTGCCCGGCTCGGCCCCCAGCCCCGGCCCCTCACGTGGGGGCCCTGAATACGCCCCCCGGCAGCCATCTTGGCCCGCCGGCCCGGTATTTCAGGCCGTTTCGACCCTTCCCTGCCCGCTGGCTGACTGGTTCACCATGTCCCCATTCTGCGCTTAGACTTTTCAGCTGCTCGGGATGCCGGCTGATGACGGCTCCCGTACGACCGGGCGGGCGGCTCCAACTACCGGCCGGCTGCCCGGCCTGCTAACCCGTTAAGCATTTCCCCGTCCTGCACACATTCCCTGGACCTGCTGGTGTGTTCTGCAGCTAACTGCACCCCTACGACCGGGCGGGAGGCTATGATTACTGGTCGGCTGCCCTGCCAGGTAACCGCTTAACCGATTCCCCGTTTGGTACTGAGTCCCTGGACCTGCTGGTGTGTTCTGCAGTTAACTGCACCCCTATGACCGGGCGGGAGGCTGTAATTACCGGCCGGCAGCCCTGCCTGCTAACTGGCTGCCCGTGTCCCCATTCTGTCCTTAGTCCTTGGACCTGCTGGTGTGTTCTGCAGCTAACTGCACCCCTATGGCAGGCCGGCATCCCTGCCTGCTGACCGGCTGCCCGTGTCCTCATTCTGTACTTAGTCCTTGGACCTGCTGGTGTGTTCTGCAGCTAACTGCACCCCTATGACCGGGCGGGAGGCTGTAATTACCGGCCGGCAGCCCTGCCTGCTGACCGGCTGCCCGTGTCCTCATTCTGTACTTAGTCCGTGGACCTGCTGGTGTGTTCTGCAGCTGACTGCGCCTCTATTACCCGGCGGGAGGCTATAATTACCGGTCGGCTGCCTTGTCTGCTAACTGGTTCACAGGTTCCCCTGTGCCGTACATATCCCGTGGACCAGCGGCTGTGTTCTGCAGCTCAGCGCACCTTTACTACCATGCCGAAAGCCCTGAATAATGGCCGGCTACCCTGCCTGCTAACCGGTAAACCATTTGCCGCAAACCTAACCCCAGCCCTAAGCCTAACCGCTAACCCTAACCCGAACCCCGAGCCAAAAATAAACTAGCCTTGTCCCCTTCCCCGACACGAACACCCAGCCAAGCCCCTAACTCTAACCCTACCCCTGACACTTCCCCTAACCCTAACGCCCCAACCCTAACCCCAGCCCTAAGCCTAACCGCTAACCCTAACCCGAATAAAACTCCGGACCACCCGGGCGGACACCGAACACCCAGCCTTTCCCCGGTTCCACCCTCGCCGCCTCGGCCACCAGGCTCGAACCGGCTGAATGGCCAACGATATCGCTCCTGCTCGGACTTTGCTCGCTTTAAATCGCGCTTGCGCGGCTCGGCCTCCAGGCACCGCCCCGTCACGTGCGACCGCTGAATACGCCCCCCCGGCAGCCATCTTGGCCCGCCGCTCCGGTATTTCAGGCCGTTTTGACCCTTCCCTGCCCGCTGCCATGCATCCGCTTGCCGGTTAATGATTTCGCCGTTCTGCACCTCGACTTTTGAGCAGCTCGGCAAGCGAAATGCTGACAGCACCCGGAGTATCGGGCCTTCGGCCAACCGCCTGCCCGGCCTCCAGGCACCGCCCCTCTCACGTGGTGACTGTGAATCCGCCCCGCCCCCGGTTGTCATTTTTTCCTTGCCGCCTCGATATTTTAAGCCGTTTCACCCTTTCCCTGCCCGCTTGCTGACTGGTTAATGATTTCCCCATTCCGCGCTTAAGACTTTTCAGCTGCTCGGGATGCCGGCTGCTGACTGCACCCGTACTACCGGCCGGCTGACCTTCCTGCTGACCGGTTCACCATTTCCACGTCCTGGACACATTCCCTGGACCTGCTGGCGTCTTCTGCAGTTTACTGCACCCGTATTACCCGGCGGGAGGCTGTAATTAACGGTCGGCTGCGCTGCCTGTTGTCTGGTTCCCCATTTCCCCTTCATTACCCACTCTCAGCAGCGGCTGGGCTGTTCTGCAGCTAACGGCAGCCGTAGTACCGCGTGGACGGCTCCGATTACCGGCCGGCTGCCCTGCCTGCTAACCGGTTAACCATTTCCCCTTCAGTACTTACTCTCAGCAGCCGCTTGGCTGCTCTGCAGCTACATGCAGCCGTACTACCGGGCGGGCGGGCGGGCGGCTTAAATTACCTGCCGGCTGCCGTGTCTGCTAACTGGTTGCCCGCTTTTTACATCGCACGTGGACCAGCTGGTGTGCTCTGCATCTTAGTGCACCCTTATAAGCGGGCCGGAGAGCCGGATTAACGGTCGGCTACCCTGCCTAGTAACCAGTTAACCATTTGCCGCAACCCGAAGCCTAACCCCTAACCCTAACCCGTACCCTAACCCCTAACCCCCTGAAACTTACCCAAACCCCATCCCCGACCCCAACACCAACACTCACAATCCCGGCTACCAATCCGCCGCCTTCGCCACCATTCCCGCGCCGGCACACTCTTGCAACGCCACCAACATCAAGCCTCTTCCAGCCCCCAGCCTTCCCTAACAAAACAGCCTCTCCACCCAACACCGACCCCAATCCACTCTGCCCATCCGGCAATGGCGACGCTCTGCCCGGCCAACACCGCCACATCCACCCGCTTGCTGCTCGGACCTCCCACGCCCTCGCTAAGCCTATGCCTTACAAGCTGACAATCCCTTCCAGCTCACCGCACCCGAAACCCCCTTGCCAGCCATTCAACCCCGTTAACTCCCGCCCTTCCATCATCACCGACCCAAATCCACATTCCCACCCCGCCCAAGAGCTGCTCTGGCACGGCCACGCTCCCCAGATTGCCCCCCTTAGGCGTATATTAAGCCCGCCTCCACTCATTAGAGCCAAACCG
>JANJGN010003322.1:27500-32500 GCA_026770705.1 Isurus oxyrinchus
CGGTTGACATGATCGGCGCCTCGGGCTCACACGGCGTCGTCTCGCTTCGAGAGGTGCGCCAGCCACCACTCGAACATGCTCATGTCCGTCTGCGACCCCGGAGGGCACAGAAGAGGGAGGGACAACCGCTCAGCCTGAACACCAGCAGACGCTGGCCCGCCGAGGGCCCTCCCGCGTCGGACAACAAACACCAGATCTTTCGCAAACAAAGAAAACGGAACCGACCTTTTGGCGATCGCACGGAAGGAAGCAGCCGGCCAGGCGCGCGTCGCCTTTGCAACTAACACTTTTTTCCATGTTTCTGCACGCACTCTGTGTTCACTCGGGCCTTGTCAAACACTGCGTGCGACCCATGGGGTCTCAGGCACCCTGCCATGTATGCCTGTGAACAGAATTGCTGTTCTTTTCAAAGTGCACCGCCGGGTGACACTTTGTCTTTTTTACATCATTAAGTCACACCAGCCACCAGGTGAAACTTTCAGATTATTTTTGTTCAAAGGAAGCAACAGGTTGGCGCTCGCACGGAAGGAAGCCTGCAGCCGGCGTGCGTCGCCTGCGTTCAACAGGGTTCTGGGCACGCACTTTGGCAACCCAAGGGGACTAATGAACAGACTTTGTGTTTTATTCATCATGAAGGACACCGCCAGGTGACACTTAAGAGAATATTTCTGTTTAGGATATATATACATATATACATCTGTTCATGTCGCCACAAAATTATTGAAACCAGGGTTACCACCGGCCTGGGCCCCGGACGATTTTTCAGACCGACAACATAGCTCGGAAAGCCCGCATAAATTGCACTTACATCGTCATTTTGGACTTCCGAGAGGTCATTGGAAGGTGTTCTATTTGAAATAGTTGACCTTCCTCAAAGTCGCACTTTTTTAGGCATTTTTAAAGTGTGACCGTTGCCTTAAAATGTTCTGAAAATCGTGTCCCCGAAATTCTCCGGGTACCCCGCCAATCCCCCCGGCCAACAATTGCACCCGAGAGGTGGGGCGGTAGCCCTACCGTCCAGGAGGCCTCAAAAGCCCGCAAAGCGCCATTTTGCCGTTTCCTCTTCGGGAGAACCGAAGGGAAATCATTAATGAGCTGGACGAGTACCATGCCAAAAATTGCAACCGACCCAGCCGTCGGGCCGATTCGCTACTCTCAGGGGGAATACCCCCACTGCGAGCCGGGCAAGAGCCTCGGATTCGACGCCATACGCTTCCGTCTGAGCACGGATTTTGTTCTCCCGGGCCCAGGAGACACTTTCCACGGCCGGCGAATGCAATCTGGGGTGCATTTTATTTATTAGTTACTGATTTCTCTTCCAAACTTGCCTCTGCCACAGACTAAGTCCAAATGGTTAATGATTTCTCCGCCACACTTGCCTCGCTGCCAGAGACTAAGTCCAAACGGTTAATGATTTCTCCGCCACACTTGCCTCTCTGCCAGAGACGAAGTCCAAATGGTTAATGATTTCTCCGCCACACTTGCCTCGCTGCCAGAGACTAAGTCCAAATGGTTAATGATTTCTCCACTGCACTTGCCTCTGTGCCAGAGACGAAGTCCAAATGGTTAATGATTTCTGCACCACACTTGCCTCTCTGCCAGAGACTAAGTCCAAACGGTTAATGATTTCTCCGCCACACTTGCCTCGCTGCCAGAGACTAAGTCCAAATGGTTAATGATTTCTGCACCACACTTGCCTCTCTGCCAGAGACGAAGTCCAAACGGTTAATGATTTCTCCGCCACACTTGCCTCGCTGCCAGAGACTAAGTCCAAATGGTTAATGATTTCTCCACTGCACTTGCCTCTGTGCCAGAGACGAAGTCCAAATGGTTAATGATTTCTGCACCACACTTGCCTCGCTGCCAGAGACTAAGTCCAAATGGTTAATGATTTCTCCACTGCACTTGCCTCTGTGCCAGAGACGAAGTCCAAATGGTTAATGATTTCTGCACCACACTTGCCTCTCTGCCAGAGACTAAGTCCAAACGGTTAATGATTTCTCCGCCACACTTGCCTCGCTGCCAGAGACTAAGTCCAAATGGTTAATGATTTCTGCACCACACTTGCCTCTCTGCCAGAGACGAAGTCCAAACGGTTAATGATTTCTCCGCCACACTTGCCTCGCTGCCAGAGACGAAGTCCAAATGGTTAATGATTTCTGCACCACACTTGCCTCGCTGCCAGAGACTAAGTCCAAATGGTTAATGATTTCTCCACTGCACTTGCCTCTGTGCCAGAGACGAAGTCCAAATGGTTAATGATTTCTGCACCACACTTGCCTCTCTGCCAGAGACTAAGTCCAAACGGTTAATGATTTCTCCGCCACACTTGCCTCGCTGCCAGAGACTAAGTCCAAATGGTTAATGATTTCTGCACCACACTTGCCTCTCTGCCAGAGACGAAGTCCAAACGGTTAATGATTTCTCCGCCACACTTGCCTCGCTGCCAGAGACGAAGTCCAAATGGTTAATGATTTCTGCACCACACTTGCCTCGCTGCCAGAGACTAAGTCCAAATGGTTAATGATTTCTCCACTGCACTTGCCTCTGTGCCAGAGACGAAGTCCAAATGGTTAATGATTTCTGCACCACACTTGCCTCTCTGCCAGAGACGAAGTCCAAATGGTTAATGATTTCTCAGGGCCACTGTCCCATTGGTTAGCCATTTCTCCAGAGGCTTACCGAGGCCAACCTGCGATATCTCGCGGACCCGGAGGCCCCGTTGCACGTCCTGCACATTCAGTCCGAGGTGCATTGGTTACCCATTTCTCCAGAAGCTTACCGAAGGCACACCGTCACACCTCGCGGGCCCCGAGGCCACTTTCCCCGTTGCGCAAATTCAATCCGAGGTGCATTGCCCTTAGCCGCCTTCTCCGGCCGGCTTCGGGTGCGTTTCCGGGGCTCCGACCGGGGCAAATCCGGTCCCCGGGGCCAGTGGGAGCCGTCCCCGGGCACGCCCGGGCTTCCGGTCGCCGCTTTCCGTGACCGACCGAAAGACGGTAAAAAATGCCGAAAATGGACAAAAATGGCCGACGGCGGGGCCTCCTGGTCGGTTAGGCGGCAGCCTGGATCGGTCCCTGCGGACCTGGAGGCTCGAGACGGCACTCGGAGCTGTCGACCGATTCTCGACTTGCCACCTCCTACCATTCTGCAGATACCCCGCCAACCCCCCCAGCCAGCAAATGCAGCCGAGATGTCGGTCGGTAGTCCAGCCGCCGAGGAGGCCTCGAAAGCCCGCGACACCTCCTTTCGCCGTTTCCCCATCGGGAGAACCGAGGGGAAATCATTATCTAGCTCCGGCAGCCCCCCTCCAACAATTGCAACCCGCCCCGTGGCCGGGCCGATTCGCCCCGCCTAGCGGGAATGCCTCCACCGGGGGGCCCGGCAGAAGCTTCGGATCCGACCTCATGGACTTCCGTCTTGGCACGGATTTCCCTCACACGGGCCCAGGGGCCACTTCCCCCGGCCTTCGGACGCAGCCGGAGGTGCATCGGGCCGAAGCCGCCTTCCCGGCCGGCTTCCGGAGGTTTCCGGGGCAAACTCCGGTCCTCCCGGCGAGGGGGAGCCTTCCCCGTGCACGCCCGGGTGTCAGGCCGCCGCTTTTCTTGACCGGCCGAAAGAGGCGAAAAATGCCGAAAATGACCAAAAATGGCCGACGGCGGGGCCTCCCGGTCGGTTTGGCGGCAGCCTGGGTCGGTCCCTGCAGACCTGGAGGCTCGAGAAGGCACTTGGCGAAGTCGACCCATTCTCGATTTGCCACCTCCTCCTATTCTGCAGATAGCCCGCCAACCTCCACAGCCAGCAAATGCAACCGTCATTCAGGCCGACGACCCTCCGGTAGTCATACCGAGGAAGAGGCACCGAAGCCCCGCCAGGCCTTCCGGATTGCACCCGCTCCCCGACCGGTTCTTTTTCAAAAAAGGGCCCAGGAGCCCGGATTATTTTAGGACGCGCTCGGGACCGCCCTGAGGGACACCGAACACCCAACCTTTCCCCGGGTCGACCCTCCCCGCCTCGGCCACCGGGGGGGGGGTCGAACCGGATCACCGGTTAATGATTTCCCCCTGCTCGGACTCGGCTGTTTCTCAACCGCGCTTGCCCGGCTCGGCCCCCAGCCCCGGCCCCTCACGTGGGGGCCCTGAATACGCCCCCCGGCAGCCATCTTGGCCCGCCGGCCCGGTATTTCAGGCCGTTTCGACCCTTCCCTGCCCGCTGGCTGACTGGTTCACCATGTCCCCATTCTGCGCTTAGACTTTTCAGCTGCTCGGGATGCCGGCTGATGACGGCTCCCGTACGACCGGGCGGGCGGCTCCAACTACCGGCCGGCTGCCCGGCCTGCTAACCCGTTAAGCATTTCCCCGTCCTGCACACATTCCCTGGACCTGCTGGTGTGTTCTGCAGCTAACTGCACCCCTACGACCGGGCGGGAGGCTATGATTACTGGTCGGCTGCCCTGCCAGGTAACCGCTTAACCGATTCCCCGTTTGGTACTGAGTCCCTGGACCTGCTGGTGTGTTCTGCAGTTAACTGCACCCCTATGACCGGGCGGGAGGCTGTAATTACCGGCCGGCAGCCCTGCCTGCTAACTGGCTGCCCGTGTCCCCATTCTGTCCTTAGTCCTTGGACCTGCTGGTGTGTTCTGCAGCTAACTGCACCCCTATGGCAGGCCGGCATCCCTGCCTGCTGACCGGCTGCCCGTGTCCTCATTCTGTACTTAGTCCTTGGACCTGCTGGTGTGTTCTGCAGCTAACTGCACCCCTATGACCGGGCGGGAGGCTGTAATTACCGGCCGGCAGCCCTGCCTGCTGACCGGCTGCCCGTGTCCTCATTCTGTACTTAGTCCGTGGACCTGCTGGTGTGTTCTGCAGCTGACTGCGCCTCTATTACCCGGCGGGAGGCTATAATTACCGGTCGGCTGCCTTGTCTGCTAACTGGTTCACAGGTTCCCCTGTGCCGTACATATCCCGTGGACCAGCGGCTGTGTTCTGCAGCTCAGCGCA
>JANJGN010003322.1:45000-47376 GCA_026770705.1 Isurus oxyrinchus
CACGCACTTTGGCAACCCAAGGGGACTAATGAACAGACTTTGTGTTTTATTCATCATGAAGGACACCGCCAGGTGACACTTAAGAGAATATTTCTGTTTAGGATATATATACATATATACATCTGTTCATGTCGCCACAAAATTATTGAAACCAGGGTTACCACCGGCCTGGGCCCCGGACGATTTTTCAGACCGACAACATAGCTCGGAAAGCCCGCATAAATTGCACTTACATCGTCATTTTGGACTTCCGAGAGGTCATTGGAAGGTGTTCTATTTGAAATAGTTGACCTTCCTCAAAGTCGCACTTTTTTAGGCATTTTTAAAGTGTGACCGTTGCCTTAAAATGTTCTGAAAATCGTGTCCCCGAAATTCTCCGGGTACCCCGCCAATCCCCCCGGCCAACAATTGCACCCGAGAGGTGGGGCGGTAGCCCTACCGTCCAGGAGGCCTCAAAAGCCGCAAAGCGCCATTTTGCCGTTTCCTCTTCGGGAGAACCGAAGGGAAATCATTAATGAGCTGGACGAGTACCATGCCAAAAATTGCAACCGACCCAGCCGTCGGGCCGATTCGCTACTCTCAGGGGGAATACCCCCACTGCGAGCCGGGCAAGAGCTCGGATTCGACGCCATACGCTTCCGTCTGAGCACGGATTTTCTTCTCCCGGGCCCAGGAGACACTTTCCACGGCCGGCGAATGCAATCTGGGGTGCATTTTATTTATTAGTTACTGATTTCTCTTCCAAACTTGCCTCTGCCACAGACTTAAGTCCAAATGGTTAATGATTTCTCCGCCCACACTTGCCTCGCTGCCAGAGACTAAGTCCAAACGGTTAATGATTTCTCCGCCACACTTGCCTCGCTGCCAGAGACTAAGTCCAAATGGTTAATGATTTCTGCACCACACTTGCCTCTCTGCCAGAGACGAAGTCCAAAACGGTTAATGATTTCTCCGCCACACTTGCCTCGCTGCCAGAGACTAAGTCCAAATGGTTAATGATTTCTGCACCACACTTGCCTCGCTGCCAGAGACGAAGTCCAAACGGTTAATGATTTCTCCGCCACACTTGCCTCGCTGCCAGAAACTAAGTCCAAATGGTTAATGATTTCTCCACTGCACTTGCCTCTGTGCCAGAGACGAAGTCCAAATGGTTAATGATTTCTGCACCACACTTGCCTCTCTGCCAGAGACGAAGTCCAAACGGTTAATGATTTCTGCGCCACACTTGCCTCGCTGCCAGAGACTAAGTCCAAATGGTTAATGATTTCTGCACCACACTTGCCTCGCTGCCAGAGACTAAGTCCAAATGGTTAATGATTTCTGCACCACACTTGCCTCTCTGCAGAGACTAAGTCCAAACGGTTAATGATTTCTCCGCCACACTTGCCTCGCTGCCAGAGACTAAGTCCAAACGGTTAATGATTTCTGCACCACACTTGCCTCTCTGCCAGAGACGAAGTCCAAACGGTTAATGATTTCTCCGCCACACTTGCCTCGCTGCCAGAGACTAAGTCCAAATGGTTAATGATTTCTCCACTGCACTTGCCTCTGTGCCAGAGACGAAGTCCAAATGGTTAATGATTTCTGCACCACACTTGCCTCTCTGCCAGAGACGAAGTCCAAACGGTTAATGATTTCTGCGCCACACTTGCCTCGCTGCCAGAGACTAAGTCCAAATGGTTAATGATTTCTCCGCCACACTTGCCTCGCTGCCAGAGACTAAGTCCAAATGGTTAATGATTTCTGCACCACACTTGCCTCGCTGCCAGAGACTAAGTCCAAATGGTTAATGATTTCTGCACCACACTTGCCTCTCTGCCAGAGACGAAGTCCAAATGGTTAATGATTTCTCAGGGCCACTGTCCCATTGGTTAGCCATTTCTCCAGAGGCTTACCGAGGCCAACCTGCGATATCTCGCGGACCCGGAGGCCCCGTTGCACGTCCTGCACATTCAGTCCGAGGTGCATTGGTTACCCATTTCTCCAGAAGCTTACCGAAGGCACACCGTCACACCTCGCGGGCCCCGAGGCCACTTTCCCCGGTGCGCAAATTCAATCCGAGGTGCATTGCCCTTAGCCGCCTTCTCCGGCCGGCTTCGGGTGCGTTTCCGGGGCTCCGACCGGGGCAAATCCGGTCCCCGGGGCCAGTGGGAGCCGTCCCCGGGCACGCCCGGGCTTCCGGTCGCCGCTTTCCGTGACCGACCGAAAGACGGTAAAAAATGCCGAAAATGGACAAAAATGGCCGACGGCGGGGCCTCCTGGTCGGTTAGGCGGCAGCCTGGATCGGTCCCTGCGGACCTGGAGGCTCGAGACGGCACTCGGAGCTGTCGACCGATTCTCGACTTGCCACCCTCCTACCATTCTGCAGATACCCCG
>JANJGN010003323.1:0-47364 GCA_026770705.1 Isurus oxyrinchus
GCCCGGATTTCAGTTCCTGACGTGTTAATCCCAGCTATGCAGCACAAGCTAAATCCATGCTTTTGCTAAAAAGGTCGTTTTAGAACTTGGTGGCCAGATAAATTTTGAAAATGGAAATTCAACCAAGTCAGGTATATATCGCACCAACAAGAATGCACTATCAAATATCAGAAAGGGAACGTGACCATTAGAGTCATGTTTGCCAGTCATAGTCAGCATTACAGAAAAACTTAACTGTAATGTGTGATGATGATGTGACAATCAAGGCACCACAACAAGCTGCACTTAGAGACTGTGTTTTCTAGCTGCTTTGAGTACCCCTGTTGAAGGGACTTCAGAGTGCACATTTTCATATGAAACTAGCAGTCCTCACAAAGGCAAACACAGACTTCAGGAAAGTGGAATAAGTGAAATAAAGTACAATTAGCTTGATTAGAGCTTTGGACTGTACTTCTTACAGGCAATTATAATGAAAAAAAACATTGCAGGATGAGGAGGCAAAATGAAGAAGGCAGACACATCTCACACCAATAGGTTGGCTGTTTACTGTAGGGAAAAGTAAGGTGTAAGATCATGTTATTCCAGAAAAGTGAGTCACTGAAACAATGGGCAGTCATTGGGAATGAATAGAATTCACCACTTCCACTCATTTTCGTGAAGCAAGCTGTGTGGAAAAGCTGCCTGTTAAAATATCTCCAGTGAAATGTGCTCAGGTGCAGAAAAGCAACACCAACAAGAAGTACCCTGTTTAAAGTCACGTCAATTTCACAACAGACATCTTGGCTATTGCAGTCAAAAGTCACCACAACAAGTAGAACTTACAGCGTTTTGAAGGGAACAAGCTGTTGGCACTCATGTTGCGGCGTCTTTAAACAGGACATTTTGCACACCGTCTTGACTGGTAGCCGTAACAAAAGTATCCTTACTGAAAGTTGGAGAATATTGTAAAGATAGTGCATATTGGGAGGAAAGCAGAGCACGTTATTGTGAGTATAAGCTTATAGATATCCATCGTGTCAGGTCAGTTGTCGAGAGTTCCAGATGAGGAGGCCAATCATCTATGACCCAAACATGGTAGCACTTACGAAAGGAATGAAAAAGCAAATGCTAATGTTCAGGCAACAAATTGTTGGAGATGCGGACTTCCGTCATGACAGGCAAAATCCAGGCATGATTCCAGGAGGGTAAGGGCAAAATGTACAGATTAGCACCAGGTGGTTAAAGCAGACAGACAAATCTCAATCCAACAGGTTAGCCTTGAACATCCAACAAATAAGGCTGTGTTATTCCAAGTTCATAACATACCAGAACACATGGTCATCTAAAATTTTGGAAAAAGTGAAGAATAAACAAATGCAGTCAAACTTTTAAAACAACATTTAGCAAGTTCTGCCTCTTCAAATATCTCCAGTGAAGTCTGCTCAACTGTAGAAACGCATTGCAAACAAGAGGAATACAGTATAAAGTCAGGTCAATTTCTCAATGGAAAACTGGCCCAGTGCAGTTACAATTCACCACAATGAGTATTCTGATGGGAAGATACTGTATGCACTCATGTTCTGGTGTCCTGAGACGGCTTGGTTGCACAGTGCTACAAATGAATCTGAAAGATGACGTAGGAGGAAGAAAGAGCTTGAACTGGGTTCAAAAAACAAACACCTTATGGTTAGCATCATTTTGTAGAGATCCATCACGTTACCTCCGTTGTCAAGGTTTGCTAATGTCTAACAAGATTGCACATGAAGAGCCAGACATCTATGCACCAAACAGGGTAACATTTTAGATTCTTTCTTTCAAGATCATGTGTGGTACCCACTGTTGAGATGACTTCACATATCACATCTCACGTGCAAGTGCCAGTTTGCATACAGGTAAGGAGAGACTTCAGGACTGTGAAATGAAGAGGAAAAAGTGCATTTAGAACTTAGGGCTTCAGTCATTACAGGCAATAATAAAATAAAGATTGCAGGATGAACAGGCAAAATGGACAATTTCCCAACGAGTGCTTATAGAAGGCAAACAAATCTGACCCTAGCTGGCTAGATGCTAACTTGCAGGCAAAATTAAAATGCCTTATTGTAAGATCATGTTATTCCCAGAAAAGATGTGTTTGTGTAAATTCATATTATTCCAGAACACATGGTCAGACAAAAAGACGGGTAATGGTGAAGAGATGAACAAAATTAACCAAATCAACTCATCCTTCGCAAACAAATCATAGCACCTTGTGCCTCTTACACATCCCCAGTCAAACCTGTTCAGGTGCAGAAATGCATTGTAAACCAGAGATAAATTTAAAGACAGACTTCAAGGCAGTGAAATAAAGAAGAAACAATGCATTTAGAGATTAGGCCTTCAGTCAAAACAGGCAACAATGAAATAAAGATTGCAGGATCAACAGGCAAAATGAACAAATTTGCAACAGGTGTTTTAAGAAGGCAGACAACTCTCAAACCAGTCGGTTAGATGTTATCTTGTAGGGAAAATTCAGATGTGGTTATGTAAGGTCATGATATTACAGAAAAGATGTTCACCAAAACGATGGGCAGCGGTTGAGAATGAACAAAAGTCACCAATTCCACTCATCATTTGAAGCAAGCTCTTTGGAAGTGCTGCCTGCGAAATGTGCTCAGATGCAGAAAAGCAACACAAAAAAGAGGAATACAGTGTAAAGTCGCAACAGTTTCACAACAGAGATCTAGGCTATTGCAATCAAAAGTCCCCACAACAAGCAAAACGTACAGGGTTTTGAAGGGAACAAGCTGTTTGCACTCTTGTTGCGGTGTCTTTAGACTGGATAGGTTGCACAGCACCTTGACTGATAGGCCAAAGGAAAGAATCCTTTCTGAAAGTTGGTATAAATCGGAAAGACAGATTTTTTTGGGAAGAATGCAGAACACATTACAATGAATATAACGACATTGAAATCCATCGTGACATGTGAGTTGTCAAGAGTTCCACTTTACTCACAAGTTTGCACGTGAAGGGGCCGAACATTTATGACCCTTTTGAAACAACACATCGCACCTTCTGCCTCTTAAGATATCTGCAGTGAAATCTGTTCAGGTTCAGAAATACACCTAAATGCACTAAACAGGAGGTATATTGTATAAAATCATGTCAATTTCTCAATACAAAATTTGACCAGTGCTATAACAATTCACAACAACAGGAGTTTTGATGGCAAGATGCTGTTTTCACTACTGTTCTGGTGTCCTGAGACTGCCCTGGATGCTCAGTGATACAGAAGTGCCTGAAAAGTGATGAAGGCAGGCAAAAGAACTTGAAGTTGGATGAAAAGAGAGCACATTCTTTTTAGCATCACCGTGTAGAGATCCAACGTGACATGTCAGTTGTCAACTGTTCCAGGTTACTCACAAGGTTGCAAGTCAAGAGCCAGACATCTATGACCCAAACATGGTAGCACTTACCAAAGCAAAGAAAAAGCAAATGCTAATGTTCAGGCAACAATTGTCTGTATTGTGAAATGACAAGACTAAATCCGACAAAATGTTATCAATGAAACATGTTGAGCCCTAAAAAGAAGCTTAATCTACTTTGCTGACTTCATTAACTGCAAAATCAATGATGTTACAAAGTTAAGATCACAAACTTGCAACTTACATCTCCTGCACATTTCTTTCTTTGCACCTCCTTCCATTTCACTTCCAGACCGCAGGTGACTGCTTGCATTTAACACCAATCCTTTATAATGCTTCAAAACTCAAGATTTAAATGCTGCAATTAACACATCATTCTGTGACCTGTTGAATAGGTAAAAATGAGTGTCTTTGATACAGTGTTGCCCGGATTTCAGTTCCTGACGTGTTAATCCCAGCTATGCAGCACAAGCTAAATCCATGCTTTTGCTAAAAAGGTCGTTTTAGAACTTGGTGGCCAGATAAATTTTGAAAATGGAAATTCAACCAAGTCAGGTATATATCGCACCAACAAGAATGCACTATCAAATATCAGAAAGGGAACGTGACCATTAGAGTCATGTTTGCCAGTCATAGTCAGCATTACAGAAAAACTTAACTGTAATGTGTGATGATGATGTGACAATCAAGGCACCACAACAAGCTGCACTTAGAGACTGTGTTTTCTAGCTGCTTTGAGTACCCCTGTTGAAGTGACTTCAGAGTGCACATTTCATATGAAACTAGCAGTCCTCACAAAGGGCAAACACAGACTTCAGGAAAGTGGAATAAGTGAAATAAAGTACAATTAGCTTGATTAGAGCTTTGGACTGTACTTCTTACAGGCAATTATAATGAAAAAAACCATTGCAGGATGAGGAGGCAAAATGAAGAAGGCAGACACATCTCACACCAATAGGTTGGCTGTTTACTGTAGGGAAAAGTAAGGTGTACTATTGTAAGATCATGTTATTCCAGAAAAGTGAGTCACTGAAACAATGGGCAGTCATTGGGAATGAATAGAATTCACCACTTCCACTCATTTTCGTGAAGCAAGCTGTGTGGAAAAGCTGCCTGTTAAAATATCTCCAGTGAAATGTGCTCAGGTGCAGAAAAGCAACACCAACAAGAAGTACCCTGTTTAAAGTCACGTCAATTTCACAACAGACATCTTGGCTATTGCAGTCAAAAGTCACCACAACAAGTAGAACTTACAGCGTTTTGAAGGGAACAAGCTGTTGGCACTCATGTTGCGGCGTCTTTAAACAGGACATTTTGCACACCGTCTTGACTGGTAGCCGTAACAAAAGTATCCTTACTGAAAGTTGGAGAATATTGTAAAGATAGTGCATATTGGGAGGAAAGCAGAGCACGTTATTGTGAGTATAAGCTTATAGATATCCATCGTGTCAGGTCAGTTGTCGAGAGTTCCAGATGAGGAGGCCAATCATCTATGACCCAAACATGGTAGCACTTACGAAAGGAATGAAAAAGCAAATGCTAATGTTCAGGCAACAAATTGTTGGAGATGCGGACTTCCGTCATGACAGGCAAAATCCAGGCATGATTCCAGGAGGGTAAGGGCAAAATGTACAGATTAGCACCAGGTGGTTAAAGCAGACAGACAAATCTCAATCCAACAGGTTAGCCTTGAACATCCAACAAATAAGGCTGTGTTATTCCAAGTTCATAACATACCAGAACACATGGTCATCTAAAATTTTGGAAAAAGTGAAGAATAAACAAATGCAGTCAAACTTTTAAAACAACATTTAGCAAGTTCTGCCTCTTCAAATATCTCCAGTGAAGTCTGCTCAACTGTAGAAACGCATTGCAAACAAGAGGAATACAGTATAAAGTCAGGTCAATTTCTCAATGGAAAACTGGCCCAGTGCAGTTACAATTCACCACAATGAGTATTCTGATGGGAAGATACTGTATGCACTCATGTTCTGGTGTCCTGAGACGGCTTGGTTGCACAGTGCTACAAATGAATCTGAAAGATGACGTAGGAGGAAGAAGAGCTTGAACTGGGTTCAAAAAACAACACCTTATGGTTAGCATCATTTTGTAGAGATCCATCACGTTACCTCCGTTGTCAAGGTTTGCTAATGTCTAACAAGATTGCACATGAAGAGCCAGACATCTATGCACCAAACAGGGTAACATTTTAGATTCTTTCTTTCAAGATCATGTGGGTACCACTGTTGAGATGACTTCACATATCACATCTCACGTGCAAGTGCCAGTTTGCATACAGGTAAGGAGAGACTTCAGGACTGTGAAATGAAGAGGAAAAAGTGCATTTAGAACTTAGGGCTTCAGTCATTACAGGCAATAATAAAATAAAGATTGCAGGATGAACAGGCAAAATGGACAATTTCCCAACGAGTGCTTATAGAAGGCAAACAAATCTGACCCTAGCTGGCTAGATGCTAACTTGCAGGCAAAATTAAAATGCCTTATTGTAAGATCATGTTATTCCCAGAAAAGATGTGTTTGTGTAAATTCATATTATTCCAGAACACATGGTCAGACAAAAAGACGGGTAATGGTGAAGAATGAACAAAATTAACCAAATCAACTCATCCTTCGCAAACAAATCATAGCACCTTGTGCCTCTTACACATCCCCAGTCAAACCTGTTCAGGTGCAGAAATGCATTGTAAACCAGAGATAAATTTAAAGACAGACTTCAAGGCAGTGAAATAAAGAAGAAACAATGCATTTAGAGATTAGGCCTTCAGTCAAAACAGGCAACAATGAAATAAAGATTGCAGGATCAACAGGCAAAATGAACAAATTTGCAACAGGTGTTTTAAGAAGGCAGACAACTCTCAAACCAGTCGGTTAGATGTTATCTTGTAGGGAAAATTCAGATGTGGTTATGTAAGGTCATGATATTACAGAAAAGATGTTCACCAAAACGATGGGCAGCGGTTGAGAATGAACAAAAGTCACCAATTCCACTCATCATTTGAAGCAAGCTCTTTGGAAGTGCTGCCTGCGAAATGTGCTCAGATGCAGAAAAGCAACACAAAAAAGAGGAATACAGTGTAAAGTCGCAACAGTTTCACAACAGAGATCTAGGCTATTGCAATCAAAAGTCCCCACAACAAGCAAAACGTACAGGGTTTTGAAGGGAACAAGCTGTTTGCACTCTTGTTGCGGTGTCTTTAGACTGGATAGGTTGCACAGCACCTTGACTGATAGGCCAAAGGAAAGAATCCTTTCTGAAAGTTGGTATAAATCGGAAAGACAGATTTTTTTGGGAAGAATGCAGAACACATTACAATGAATATAACGACATTGAAATCCATCGTGACATGTGAGTTGTCAAGAGTTCCACTTTACTCACAAGTTTGCACGTGAAGGGCCGAACATTTATGACCCTTTTGAAACAACACATCGCACCTTCTGCCTCTTAAGATATCTGCAGTGAAATCTGTTCAGGTTCAGAAATACACCTAAATGCACTAAACAGGAGGTATATTGTATAAAATCATGTCAATTTCTCAATACAAAATTTGACCAGTGCTATAACAATTCACAACAACAGGAGTTTTGATGGCAAGATGCTGTTTCACTACTGTTCTGGTGTCCTGAGACTGCCCTGGATGCTCAGTGATACAGAAGTGCCTGAAAAGTGATGAAGGCAGGCAAAAGAACTTGAAGTTGGATGAAAAGAGAGCACATTCTTTTTAGCATCACCGTGTAGAGATCCAACGTGACATGTCAGTTGTCAACTGTTGCAGGTTACTCACAAGGTTGCAAGTCAAGAGCCAGACATCTATGACCCAAACATGGTAGCACTTACCAAAGCAAAGAAAAAGCAAATGCTAATGTTCAGGCAACAATTGTCTGTATTGTGAAATGACAAGACTAAATCGGACAAAATGTTATCAATGAAACATGTTGAGCCCTAAAAAGAAGCTTAATCTACTTTGCTGACTTCATTAACTGCAAAATCAATGATGTTACAAAGTTAAGATCACAAACTTGCAACTTACATCTCCTGCACATTTCTTTCTTTGCACCTCCTTCCATTTCACTTCCAGACTGCAGGTGACTGCTTGCATTTAACACCAATCCTTTATAATGCTTCAAAACTCAAGATTTAAATGCTGCAATTACCACATCATTCTGTGACCTTTGAATAGGTAAAAATGAGTGTCTTTGATACAGTGTTGCCCGGATTTCAGTTCCTGACGTGTTAATCCCAGCTATGCAGCACAAGCTAAATCCATGCTTTTGCTAAAAAGGTCGTTTTAGAACTTGGTGGCCAGATAAATTTTGAAAATGGAAATTCAACCAAGTCAGGTATATATCGCACCAACAAGAATGCACTATCAAATATCAGAAAGGGAACGTGACCATTAGAGTCATGTTTGCCAGTCATAGTCAGCATTACAGAAAAACTTAACTGTAATGTGTGATGATGATGTGACAATCAAGGCACCACAACAAGCTGCACTTAGAGACTGTGTTTTCTAGCTGCTTTGAGTACCCCTGTTGAAGGGACTTCAGAGTGCACATTTCATATGAAACTAGCAGTCCTCACAAAGGCAAACACAGACTTCAGGAAAGTGGAATAAGTGAAATAAAGTACAATTAGCTTGATTAGAGCTTTGGACTGTACTTCTTACAGGCAATTATAATGAAAAAAACCATTGCAGGATGAGGAGGCAAAATGAAGAAGGCAGACACATCTCACACCAATAGGTTGGCTGTTTACTGTAGGGAAAAGTAAGGTGTACTATTGTAAGATCATGTTATTCCAGAAAAGTGAGTCACTGAAACAATGGGCAGTCATTGGGAATGAATAGAATTCACCACTTCCACTCATTTTCGTGAAGCAAGCTGTGTGGAAAAGCTGCCTGTTAAAATATCTCCAGTGAAATGTGCTCAGGTGCAGAAAAGCAACACCAACAAGAAGTACCCTGTTTAAAGTCACGTCAATTTCACAACAGACATCTTGGCTATTGCAGTCAAAAGTCACCACAACAAGTAGAACTTACAGCGTTTTGAAGGGAACAAGCTGTTGGCACTCATGTTGCGGCGTCTTTAAACAGGACATTTTGCACACCGTCTTGACTGGTAGCCGTAACAAAAGTATCCTTACTGAAAGTTGGAGAATATTGTAAAGATAGTGCATATTGGGAGGAAAGCAGAGCACGTTATTGTGAGTATAAGCTTATAGATATCCATCGTGTCAGGTCAGTTGTCGAGAGTTCCAGATGAGGAGGCCAATCATCTATGACCCAAACATGGTAGCACTTACGAAAGGAATGAAAAAGCAAATGCTAATGTTCAGGCAACAAATTGTTGGAGATGCGGACTTCCGTCATGACAGGCAAAATCCAGGCATGATTCCAGGAGGTAAGGGCAAAATGTACAGATTAGCACCAGGTGGTTAAAGCAGACAGACAAATCTCAATCCAACAGGTTAGCCTTGAACATCCAACAAATAAGGCTGTGTTATTCCAAGTTCATAACATACCAGAACACATGGTCATCTAAAATTTTGGAAAAAGTGAAGAATAAACAAATGCAGTCAAACTTTTAAAACAACATTTAGCAAGTTCTGCCTCTTCAAATATCTCCAGTGAAGTCTGCTCAACTGTAGAAACGCATTGCAAACAAGAGGAATACAGTATAAAGTCAGGTCAATTTCTCAATGGAAAACTGGCCCAGTGCAGTTACAATTCACCACAATGAGTATTCTGATGGGAAGATACTGTATGCACTCATGTTCTGGTGTCCTGAGACGGCTTGGTTGCACAGTGCTACAAATGAATCTGAAAGATGACGTAGGAGGAAGAAGAGCTTGAACTGGGTTCAAAAAACAACACCTTATGGTTAGCATCATTTTGTAGAGATCCATCACGTTACCTCCGTTGTCAAGGTTTGCTAATGTCTAACAAGATTGCACATGAAGAGCCAGACATCTATGCACCAAACAGGGTAACATTTTAGATTCTTTCTTTCAAGATCATGTGGGTACCACTGTTGAGATGACTTCACATATCACATCTCACGTGCAAGTGCCAGTTTGCATACAGGTAAGGAGAGACTTCAGGACTGTGAAATGAAGAGGAAAAAGTGCATTTAGAACTTAGGGCTTCAGTCATTACAGGCAATAATAAAATAAAGATTGCAGGATGAACAGGCAAAATGGACAATTTCCCAACGAGTGCTTATAGAAGGCAAACAAATCTGACCCTAGCTGGCTAGATGCTAACTTGCAGGCAAAATTAAAATGCCTTATTGTAAGATCATGTTATTCCCAGAAAAGATGTGTTTGTGTAAATTCATATTATTCCAGAACACATGGTCAGACAAAAAGACGGGTAATGGTGAAGAATGAACAAAATTAACCAAATCAACTCATCCTTCGCAAACAAATCATAGCACCTTGTGCCTCTTACACATCCCCAGTCAAACCTGTTCAGGTGCAGAAATGCATTGTAAACCAGAGATAAATTTAAAGACAGACTTCAAGGCAGTGAAATAAAGAAGAAACAATGCATTTAGAGATTAGGCCTTCAGTCAAAACAGGCAACAATGAAATAAAGATTGCAGGATCAACAGGCAAAATGAACAAATTTGCAACAGGTGTTTTAAGAAGGCAGACAACTCTCAAACCAGTCGGTTAGATGTTATCTTGTAGGGAAAATTCAGATGTGGTTATGTAAGGTCATGATATTACAGAAAAGATGTTCACCAAAACGATGGGCAGCGGTTGAGAATGAACAAAAGTCACCAATTCCACTCATCATTTGAAGCAAGCTCTTTGGAAGTGCTGCCTGCGAAATGTGCTCAGATGCAGAAAAGCAACACAAAAAAGAGGAATACAGTGTAAAGTCGCAACAGTTTCACAACAGAGATCTAGGCTATTGCAATCAAAAGTCCCCACAACAAGCAAAACGTACAGGGTTTTGAAGGGAACAAGCTGTTTGCACTCTTGTTGCGGTGTCTTTAGACTGGATAGGTTGCACAGCACCTTGACTGATAGGCCAAAGGAAAGAATCCTTTCTGAAAGTTGGTATAAATCGGAAAGACAGATTTTTTTGGGAAGAATGCAGAACACATTACAATGAATATAACGACATTGAAATCCATCGTGACATGTGAGTTGTCAAGAGTTCCACTTTACTCACAAGTTTGCACGTGAAGGGCCGAACATTTATGACCCTTTTGAAACAACACATCGCACCTTCTGCCTCTTAAGATATCTGCAGTGAAATCTGTTCAGGTTCAGAAATACACCTAAATGCACTAAACAGGAGGTATATTGTATAAAATCATGTCAATTTCTCAATACAAAATTTGACCAGTGCTATAACAATTCACAACAACAGGAGTTTTGATGGCAAGATGCTGTTTCACTACTGTTCTGGTGTCCTGAGACTGCCCTGGATGCTCAGTGATACAGAAGTGCCTGAAAAGTGATGAAGGCAGGCAAAAGAACTTGAAGTTGGATGAAAAGAGAGCACATTCTTTTTAGCATCACCGTGTAGAGATCCAACGTGACATGTCAGTTGTCAACTGTTCCAGGTTACTCACAAGGTTGCAAGTCAAGAGCCAGACATCTATGACCCAAACATGGTAGCACTTACCAAAGCAAAGAAAAAGCAAATGCTAATGTTCAGGCAACAATTGTCTGTATTGTGAAATGACAAGACTAAATCCGACAAAATGTTATCAATGAAACATGTTGAGCCCTAAAAAGAAGCTTAATCTACTTTGCTGACTTCATTAACTGCAAAATCAATGATGTTACAAAGTTAAGATCACAAACTTGCAACTTACATCTCCTGCACATTTCTTTCTTTGCACCTCCTTCCATTTCACTTCCAGACCGCAGGTGACTGCTTGCATTTAACACCAATCCTTTATAATGCTTCAAAACTCAAGATTTAAATGCTGCAATTAACACATCATTCTGTGACCTTTGAATAGGTAAAAATGAGTGTCTTTGATACAGTGTTGCCCGGATTTCAGTTCCTGACGTGTTAATCCCAGCTATGCAGCACAAGCTAAATCCATGCTTTTGCTAAAAAGGTCGTTTTAGAACTTGGTGGCCAGATAAATTTTGAAAATGGAAATTCAACCAAGTCAGGTATATATCGCACCAACAAGAATGCACTATCAAATATCAGAAAGGGAACGTGACCATTAGAGTCATGTTTGCCAGTCATAGTCAGCATTACAGAAAAACTTAACTGTAATGTGTGATGATGATGTGACAATCAAGGCACCACAACAAGCTGCACTTAGAGACTGTGTTTTCTAGCTGCTTTGAGTACCCCTGTTGAAGTGACTTCAGAGTGCACATTTCATATGAAACTAGCAGTCCTCACAAAGGCAAACACAGACTTCAGGAAAGTGGAATAAGTGAAATAAAGTACAATTAGCTTGATTAGAGCTTTGGACTGTACTTCTTACAGGCAATTATAATGAAAAAAACCATTGCAGGATGAGGAGGCAAAATGAAGAAGGCAGACACATCTCACACCAATAGGTTGGCTGTTTACTGTAGGGAAAAGTAAGGTGTACTATTGTAAGATCATGTTATTCCAGAAAAGTGAGTCACTGAAACAATGGGCAGTCATTGGGAATGAATAGAATTCACCACTTCCACTCATTTTCGTGAAGCAAGCTGTGTGGAAAAGCTGCCTGTTAAAATATCTCCAGTGAAATGTGCTCAGGTGCAGAAAAGCAACACCAACAAGAAGTACCCTGTTTAAAGTCACGTCAATTTCACAACAGACATCTTGGCTATTGCAGTCAAAAGTCACCACAACAAGTAGAACTTACAGCGTTTTGAAGGGAACAAGCTGTTGGCACTCATGTTGCGGCGTCTTTAAACAGGACATTTTGCACACCGTCTTGACTGGTAGCCGTAACAAAAGTATCCTTACTGAAAGTTGGAGAATATTGTAAAGATAGTGCATATTGGGAGGAAAGCAGAGCACGTTATTGTGAGTATAAGCTTATAGATATCCATCGTGTCAGGTCAGTTGTCGAGAGTTCCAGATGAGGAGGCCAATCATCTATGACCCAAACATGGTAGCACTTACGAAAGGAATGAAAAAGCAAATGCTAATGTTCAGGCAACAAATTGTTGGAGATGCGGACTTCCGTCATGACAGGCAAAATCCAGGCATGATTCCAGGAGGTAAGGGCAAAATGTACAGATTAGCACCAGGTGGTTAAAGCAGACAGACAAATCTCAATCCAACAGGTTAGCCTTGAACATCCAACAAATAAGGCTGTGTTATTCCAAGTTCATAACATACCAGAACACATGGTCATCTAAAATTTTGGAAAAAGTGAAGAATAAACAAATGCAGTCAAACTTTTAAAACAACATTTAGCAAGTTCTGCCTCTTCAAATATCTCCAGTGAAGTCTGCTCAACTGTAGAAACGCATTGCAAACAAGAGGAATACAGTATAAAGTCAGGTCAATTTCTCAATGGAAAACTGGCCCAGTGCAGTTACAATTCACCACAATGAGTATTCTGATGGGAAGATACTGTATGCACTCATGTTCTGGTGTCCTGAGACGGCTTGGTTGCACAGTGCTACAAATGAATCTGAAAGATGACGTAGGAGGAAGAAGAGCTTGAACTGGGTTCAAAAAACAACACCTTATGGTTAGCATCATTTTGTAGAGATCCATCACGTTACCTCCGTTGTCAAGGTTTGCTAATGTCTAACAAGATTGCACATGAAGAGCCAGACATCTATGCACCAAACAGGGTAACATTTTAGATTCTTTCTTTCAAGATCATGTGGGTACCACTGTTGAGATGACTTCACATATCACATCTCACGTGCAAGTGCCAGTTTGCATACAGGTAAGGAGAGACTTCAGGACTGTGAAATGAAGAGGAAAAAGTGCATTTAGAACTTAGGGCTTCAGTCATTACAGGCAATAATAAAATAAAGATTGCAGGATGAACAGGCAAAATGGACAATTTCCCAACGAGTGCTTATAGAAGGCAAACAAATCTGACCCTAGCTGGCTAGATGCTAACTTGCAGGCAAAATTAAAATGCCTTATTGTAAGATCATGTTATTCCCAGAAAAGATGTGTTTGTGTAAATTCATATTATTCCAGAACACATGGTCAGACAAAAAGACGGGTAATGGTGAAGAATGAACAAAATTAACCAAATCAACTCATCCTTCGCAAACAAATCATAGCACCTTGTGCCTCTTACACATCCCCAGTCAAACCTGTTCAGGTGCAGAAATGCATTGTAAACCAGAGATAAATTTAAAGACAGACTTCAAGGCAGTGAAATAAAGAAGAAACAATGCATTTAGAGATTAGGCCTTCAGTCAAAACAGGCAACAATGAAATAAAGATTGCAGGATCAACAGGCAAAATGAACAAATTTGCAACAGGTGTTTTAAGAAGGCAGACAACTCTCAAACCAGTCGGTTAGATGTTATCTTGTAGGGAAAATTCAGATGTGGTTATGTAAGGTCATGATATTACAGAAAAGATGTTCACCAAAACGATGGGCAGCGGTTGAGAATGAACAAAAGTCACCAATTCCACTCATCATTTGAAGCAAGCTCTTTGGAAGTGCTGCCTGCGAAATGTGCTCAGATGCAGAAAAGCAACACAAAAAAGAGGAATACAGTGTAAAGTCGCAACAGTTTCACAACAGAGATCTAGGCTATTGCAATCAAAAGTCCCCACAACAAGCAAAACGTACAGGGTTTTGAAGGGAACAAGCTGTTTGCACTCTTGTTGCGGTGTCTTTAGACTGGATAGGTTGCACAGCACCTTGACTGATAGGCCAAAGGAAAGAATCCTTTCTGAAAGTTGGTATAAATCGGAAAGACAGATTTTTTTGGGAAGAATGCAGAACACATTACAATGAATATAACGACATTGAAATCCATCGTGACATGTGAGTTGTCAAGAGTTCCACTTTACTCACAAGTTTGCACGTGAAGGGCCGAACATTTATGACCCTTTTGAAACAACACATCGCACCTTCTGCCTCTTAAGATATCTGCAGTGAAATCTGTTCAGGTTCAGAAATACACCTAAATGCACTAAACAGGAGGTATATTGTATAAAATCATGTCAATTTCTCAATACAAAATTTGACCAGTGCTATAACAATTCACAACAACAGGAGTTTTGATGGCAAGATGCTGTTTCACTACTGTTCTGGTGTCCTGAGACTGCCCTGGATGCTCAGTGATACAGAAGTGCCTGAAAAGTGATGAAGGCAGGCAAAAGAACTTGAAGTTGGATGAAAAGAGAGCACATTCTTTTTAGCATCACCGTGTAGAGATCCAACGTGACATGTCAGTTGTCAACTGTTGCAGGTTACTCACAAGGTTGCAAGTCAAGAGCCAGACATCTATGACCCAAACATGGTAGCACTTACCAAAGCAAAGAAAAAGCAAATGCTAATGTTCAGGCAACAATTGTCTGTATTGTGAAATGACAAGACTAAATCGGACAAAATGTTATCAATGAAACATGTTGAGCCCTAAAAAGAAGCTTAATCTACTTTGCTGACTTCATTAACTGCAAAATCAATGATGTTACAAAGTTAAGATCACAAACTTGCAACTTACATCTCCTGCACATTTCTTTCTTTGCACCTCCTTCCATTTCACTTCCAGACTGCAGGTGACTGCTTGCATTTAACACCAATCCTTTATAATGCTTCAAAACTCAAGATTTAAATGCTGCAATTACCACATCATTCTGTGACCTTTGAATAGGTAAAAATGAGTGTCTTTGATACAGTGTTGCCCGGATTTCAGTTCCTGACGTGTTAATCCCAGCTATGCAGCACAAGCTAAATCCATGCTTTTGCTAAAAAGGTCGTTTTAGAACTTGGTGGCCAGATAAATTTTGAAAATGGAAATTCAACCAAGTCAGGTATATATCGCACCAACAAGAATGCACTATCAAATATCAGAAAGGGAACGTGACCATTAGAGTCATGTTTGCCAGTCATAGTCAGCATTACAGAAAAACTTAACTGTAATGTGTGATGATGATGTGACAATCAAGGCACCACAACAAGCTGCACTTAGAGACTGTGTTTTCTAGCTGCTTTGAGTACCCCTGTTGAAGGGACTTCAGAGTGCACATTTCATATGAAACTAGCAGTCCTCACAAAGGCAAACACAGACTTCAGGAAAGTGGAATAAGTGAAATAAAGTACAATTAGCTTGATTAGAGCTTTGGACTGTACTTCTTACAGGCAATTATAATGAAAAAAAACATTGCAGGATGAGGAGGCAAAATGAAGAAGGCAGACACATCTCACACCAATAGGTTGGCTGTTTACTGTAGGGAAAAGTAAGGTGTACTATTGTAAGATCATGTTATTCCAGAAAAGTGAGTCACTGAAACAATGGGCAGTCATTGGGAATGAATAGAATTCACCACTTCCACTCATTTTCGTGAAGCAAGCTGTGTGGAAAAGCTGCCTGTTAAAATATCTCCAGTGAAATGTGCTCAGGTGCAGAAAAGCAACACCAACAAGAAGTACCCTGTTTAAAGTCACGTCAATTTCACAACAGACATCTTGGCTATTGCAGTCAAAAGTCACCACAACAAGTAGAACTTACAGCGTTTTGAAGGGAACAAGCTGTTGGCACTCATGTTGCGGCGTCTTTAAACAGGACATTTTGCACACCGTCTTGACTGGTAGCCGTAACAAAAGTATCCTTACTGAAAGTTGGAGAATATTGTAAAGATAGTGCATATTGGGAGGAAAGCAGAGCACGTTATTGTGAGTATAAGCTTATAGATATCCATCGTGTCAGGTCAGTTGTCGAGAGTTCCAGATGAGGAGGCCAATCATCTATGACCCAAACATGGTAGCACTTACGAAAGGAATGAAAAAGCAAATGCTAATGTCCAGGCAACAAATTGTTGGAGATGCGGACTTCCGTCATGACAGGCAAAATCCAGGCATGATTCCAGGAGGTAAGGGCAAAATGTACAGATTAGCACCAGGTGGTTAAAGCAGACAGACAAATCTCAATCCAACAGGTTAGCCTTGAACATCCAACAAATAAGGCTGTGTTATTCCAAGTTCATAACATACCAGAACACACGGTCATCTAAAATTTTGGAAAAAGTGAAGAATAAACAAATGCAGTCAAACTTTTAAAACAACATTTAGCAAGTTCTGCCTCTTCAAATATCTCCAGTGAAGTCTGCTCAACTGTAGAAACGCATTGCAAACAAGAGGAATACAGTATAAAGTCAGGTCAATTTCTCAATGGAAAACTGGCCCAGTGCAGTTACAATTCACCACAATGAGTATTCTGATGGGAAGATACTGTATGCACTCATGTTCTGGTGTCCTGAGACGGCTTGGTTGCACAGTGCTACAAATGAATCTGAAAGATGACGTAGGAGGAAGAAGAGCTTGAACTGGGTTCAAAAAACAACACCTTATGGTTAGCATCATTTTGTAGAGATCCATCACGTTACCTCCGTTGTCAAGGTTTGCTAATGTCTAACAAGATTGCACATGAAGAGCCAGACATCTACGCACCAAACAGGGTAACATTTTAGATTCTTTCTTTCAAGATCATGTGGGTACCACTGTTGAGATGACTTCACATATCACATCTCACATGCAAGTGCCAGTTTGCATACAGGTAAGGAGAGACTTCAGGACTGTGAAATGAAGAGGAAAAAGTGCATTTAGAACTTAGGGCTTCAGTCATTACAGGCAATAATAAAATAAAGATTGCAGGATGAACAGGCAAAATGGACAATTTCCCAACGAGTGCTTATAGAAGGCAAACAAATCTGACCCTAGCTGGCTAGATGCTAACTTGCAGGCAAAATTAAAATGCCTTATTGTAAGATCATGTTATTCCCAGAAAAGATGTGTTTGTGTAAATTCATATTATTCCAGAACACATGGTCAGACAAAAAGACGGGTAATGGTGAAGAATGAACAAAATTAACCAAATCAACTCATCCTTCGCAAACAAATCATAGCACCTTGTGCCTCTTACACATCCCCAGTCAAACCTGTTCAGGTGCAGAAATGCATTGTAAACCAGAGATAAATTTAAAGACAGACTTCAAGGCAGTGAAATAAAGAAGAAACAATGCATTTAGAGATTAGGCCTTCAGTCAAAACAGGCAACAATGAAATAAAGATTGCAGGATCAACAGGCAAAATGAACAAATTTGCAACAGGTGTTTTAAGAAGGCAGACAACTCTCAAACCAGTCGGTTAGATGTTATCTTGTAGGGAAAATTAAGATGTGGTTATGTAAGGTCATGATATTACAGAAAAGATGTTCACCAAAACGATGGGCAGCGGTTGAGAATGAACAAAAGTCACCAATTCCACTCATCATTTGAAGCAAGCTCTTTGGAAGTGCTGCCTGCGAAATGTGCTCAGATGCAGAAAAGCAACACAAAAAAGAGGAATACAGTGTAAAGTCGCAACAGTTTCACAACAGAGATCTAGGCTATTGCAATCAAAAGTCCCCACAACAAGCAAAACGTACAGGGTTTTGAAGGGAACAAGCTGTTTGCACTCTTGTTGCGGTGTCTTTAGACTGGATAGGTTGCACAGCACCTTGACTGATAGGCCAAAGGAAAGAATCCTTTCTGAAGGTTGGTATAAATCGGAAAGACAGATTTTTTTGGGAAGAATGCAGAACACATTACAATGAATATAACGACATTGAAATCCATCGTGACATGTGAGTTGTCAAGAGTTCCACTTTACTCACAAGTTTGCACGTGAAGGGCCGAACATTTATGACCCTTTTGAAACAACACATCGCACCTTCTGCCTCTTAAGATATCTGCAGTGAAATCTGTTCAGGTTCAGAAATACACCTAAATGCACTAAACAGGAGGTATATTGTATAAAATCATGTCAATTTCTCAATACAAAATTTGACCAGTGCTATAACAATTCACAACAACAGGAGTTTTGATGGCAAGATGCTGTTTCACTACTGTTCTGGTGTCCTGAGACTGCCCTGGATGCTCAGTGATACAGAAGTGCCTGAAAAGTGATGAAGGCAGGCAAAAGAACTTGAAGTTGGATGAAAAGAGAGCACATTCTTTTTAGCATCACCGTGTAGAGATCCAACGTGACATGTCAGTTGTCAACTGTTGCAGGTTACTCACAAGGTTGCAAGTCAAGAGCCAGACATCTATGACCCAAACATGGTAGCACTTACCAAAGCAAAGAAAAAGCAAATGCTAATGTTCAGGCAACAATTGTCTGTATTGTGAAATGACAAGACTAAATCGGACAAAATGTTATCAATGAAACATGTTGAGCCCTAAAAAGAAGCTTAATCTACTTTGCTGACTTCATTAACTGCAAAATCAATGATGTTACAAAGTTAAGATCACAAACTTGCAACTTACATCTCCTGCACATTTCTTTCTTTGCACCTCCTTCCATTTCACTTCCAGACTGCAGGTGACTGCTTGCATTTAACACCAATCCTTTATAATGCTTCAAAACTCAAGATTTAAATGCTGCAATTAACACATCATTCTGTGACCTTTGAATAGGTAAAAATGAGTGTCTTTGATACAGTGTTGCCCGGATTTCAGTTCCTGACGTGTTAATCCCAGCTATGCAGCACAAGCTAAATCCATGCTTTTGCTAAAAAGGTCGTTTTAGAACTTGGTGGCCAGATAAATTTTGAAAATGGAAATTCAACCAAGTCAGGTATATATCGCACCAACAAGAATGCACTATCAAATATCAGAAAGGGAACGTGACCATTAGAGTCATGTTTGCCAGTCATAGTCAGCATTACAGAAAAACTTAACTGTAATGTGTGATGATGATGTGACAATCAAGGCACCACAACAAGCTGCACTTAGAGACTGTGTTTTCTAGCTGCTTTGAGTACCCCTGTTGAAGTGACTTCAGAGTGCACATTTCATATGAAACTAGCAGTCCTCACAAAGGCAAACACAGACTTCAGGAAAGTGGAATAAGTGAAATAAAGTACAATTAGCTTGATTAGAGCTTTGGACTGTACTTCTTACAGGCAATTATAATGAAAAAAAACATTGCAGGATGAGGAGGCAAAATGAAGAAGGCAGACACATCTCACACCAATAGGTTGGCTGTTTACTGTAGGGAAAAGTAAGGTGTAAGATCATGTTATTCCAGAAAAGTGAGTCACTGAAACAATGGGCAGTCATTGGGAATGAATAGAATTCACCACTTCCACTCATTTTCGTGAAGCAAGCTGTGTGGAAAAGCTGCCTGTTAAAATATCTCCAGTGAAATGTGCTCAGGTGCAGAAAAGCAACACCAACAAGAAGTACCCTGTTTAAAGTCACGTCAATTTCACAACAGACATCTTGGCTATTGCAGTCAAAAGTCACCACAACAAGTAGAACTTACAGCGTTTTGAAGGGAACAAGCTGTTGGCACTCATGTTGCGGCGTCTTTAAACAGGACATTTTGCACACCGTCTTGACTGGTAGCCGTAACAAAAGTATCCTTACTGAAAGTTGGAGAATATTGTAAAGATAGTGCATATTGGGAGGAAAGCAGAGCACGTTATTGTGAGTATAAGCTTATAGATATCCATCGTGTCAGGTCAGTTGTCGAGAGTTCCAGATGAGGAGGCCAATCATCTATGACCCAAACATGGTAGCACTTACGAAAGGAATGAAAAAGCAAATGCTAATGTCCAGGCAACAAATTGTTGGAGATGCGGACTTCCGTCATGACAGGCAAAATCCAGGCATGATTCCAGGAGGTAAGGGCAAAATGTACAGATTAGCACCAGGTGGTTAAAGCAGACAGACAAATCTCAATCCAACAGGTTAGCCTTGAACATCCAACAAATAAGGCTGTGTTATTCCAAGTTCATAACATACCAGAACACATGGTCATCTAAAATTTTGGAAAAAGTGAAGAATAAACAAATGCAGTCAAACTTTTAAAACAACATTTAGCAAGTTCTGCCTCTTCAAATATCTCCAGTGAAGTCTGCTCAACTGTAGAAACGCATTGCAAACAAGAGGAATACAGTATAAAGTCAGGTCAATTTCTCAATGGAAAACTGGCCCAGTGCAGTTACAATTCACCACAATGAGTATTCTGATGGGAAGATACTGTATGCACTCATGTTCTGGTGTCCTGAGACGGCTTGGTTGCACAGTGCTACAAATGAATCTGAAAGATGACGTAGGAGGAAGAAGAGCTTGAACTGGGTTCAAAAAACAACACCTTATGGTTAGCATCATTTTGTAGAGATCCATCACGTTACCTCCGTTGTCAAGGTTTGCTAATGTCTAACAAGATTGCACATGAAGAGCCAGACATCTATGCACCAAACAGGGTAACATTTTAGATTCTTTCTTTCAAGATCATGTGGGTACCACTGTTGAGATGACTTCACATATCACATCTCACATGCAAGTGCCAGTTTGCATACAGGTAAGGAGAGACTTCAGGACTGTGAAATGAAGAGGAAAAAGTGCATTTAGAACTTAGGGCTTCAGTCATTACAGGCAATAATAAAATAAAGATTGCAGGATGAACAGGCAAAATGGACAATTTCCCAACGAGTGCTTATAGAAGGCAAACAAATCTGACCCTAGCTGGCTAGATGCTAACTTGCAGGCAAAATTAAAATGCCTTATTGTAAGATCATGTTATTCCCAGAAAAGATGTGTTTGTGTAAATTCATATTATTCCAGAACACATGGTCAGACAAAAAGACGGGTAATGGTGAAGAATGAACAAAATTAACCAAATCAACTCATCCTTCGCAAACAAATCATAGCACCTTGTGCCTCTTACACATCCCCAGTCAAACCTGTTCAGGTGCAGAAATGCATTGTAAACCAGAGATAAATTTAAAGACAGACTTCAAGGCAGTGAAATAAAGAAGAAACAATGCATTTAGAGATTAGGCCTTCAGTCAAAACAGGCAACAATGAAATAAAGATTGCAGGATCAACAGGCAAAATGAACAAATTTGCAACAGGTGTTTTAAGAAGGCAGACAACTCTCAAACCAGTCGGTTAGATGTTATCTTGTAGGGAAAATTAAGATGTGGTTATGTAAGGTCATGATATTACAGAAAAGATGTTCACCAAAACGATGGGCAGCGGTTGAGAATGAACAAAAGTCACCAATTCCACTCATCATTTGAAGCAAGCTCTTTGGAAGTGCTGCCTGCGAAATGTGCTCAGATGCAGAAAAGCAACACAAAAAAGAGGAATACAGTGTAAAGTCGCAACAGTTTCACAACAGAGATCTAGGCTATTGCAATCAAAAGTCCCCACAACAAGCAAAACGTACAGGGTTTTGAAGGGAACAAGCTGTTTGCACTCTTGTTGCGGTGTCTTTAGACTGGATAGGTTGCACAGCACCTTGACTGATAGGCCAAAGGAAAGAATCCTTTCTGAAAGTTGGTATAAATCGGAAAGACAGATTTTTTTGGGAAGAATGCAGAACACATTACAATGAATATAACGACATTGAAATCCATCGTGACATGTGAGTTGTCAAGAGTTCCACTTTACTCACAAGTTTGCACGTGAAGGGCCGAACATTTATGACCCTTTTGAAACAACACATCGCACCTTCTGCCTCTTAAGATATCTGCAGTGAAATCTGTTCAGGTTCAGAAATACACCTAAATGCACTAAACAGGAGGTATATTGTATAAAATCATGTCAATTTCTCAATACAAAATTTGACCAGTGCTATAACAATTCACAACAACAGGAGTTTTGATGGCAAGATGCTGTTTCACTACTGTTCTGGTGTCCTGAGACTGCCCTGGATGCTCAGTGATACAGAAGTGCCTGAAAAGTGATGAAGGCAGGCAAAAGAACTTGAAGTTGGATGAAAAGAGAGCACATTCTTTTTAGCATCACCGTGTAGAGATCCAACGTGACATGTCAGTTGTCAACTGTTGCAGGTTACTCACAAGGTTGCAAGTCAAGAGCCAGACATCTATGACCCAAACATGGTAGCACTTACCAAAGCAAAGAAAAAGCAAATGCTAATGTTCAGGCAACAATTGTCTGTATTGTGAAATGACAAGACTAAATCGGACAAAATGTTATCAATGAAACATGTTGAGCCCTAAAAAGAAGCTTAATCTACTTTGCTGACTTCATTAACTGCAAAATCAATGATGTTACAAAGTTAAGATCACAAACTTGCAACTTACATCTCCTGCACATTTCTTTCTTTGCACCTCCTTCCATTTCACTTCCAGACTGCAGGTGACTGCTTGCATTTAACACCAATCCTTTATAATGCTTCAAAACTCAAGATTTAAATGCTGCAATTAACACATCATTCTGTGACCTTTGAATAGGTAAAAATGAGTGTCTTTGATACAGTGTTGCCCGGATTTCAGTTCCTGACGTGTTAATCCCAGCTATGCAGCACAAGCTAAATCCATGCTTTTGCTAAAAAGGTCGTTTTAGAACTTGGTGGCCAGATAAATTTTGAAAATGGAAATTCAACCAAGTCAGGTATATATCGCACCAACAAGAATGCACTATCAAATATCAGAAAGGGAACGTGACCATTAGAGTCATGTTTGCCAGTCATAGTCAGCATTACAGAAAAACTTAACTGTAATGTGTGATGATGATGTGACAATCAAGGCACCACAACAAGCTGCACTTAGAGACTGTGTTTTCTAGCTGCTTTGAGTACCCCTGTTGAAGTGACTTCAGAGTGCACATTTCATATGAAACTAGCAGTCCTCACAAAGGCAAACACAGACTTCAGGAAAGTGGAATAAGTGAAATAAAGTACAATTAGCTTGATTAGAGCTTTGGACTGTACTTCTTACAGGCAATTATAATGAAAAAAAACATTGCAGGATGAGGAGGCAAAATGAAGAAGGCAGACACATCTCACACCAATAGGTTGGCTGTTTACTGTAGGGAAAAGTAAGGTGTAAGATCATGTTATTCCAGAAAAGTGAGTCACTGAAACAATGGGCAGTCATTGGGAATGAATAGAATTCACCACTTCCACTCATTTTCGTGAAGCAAGCTGTGTGGAAAAGCTGCCTGTTAAAATATCTCCAGTGAAATGTGCTCAGGTGCAGAAAAGCAACACCAACAAGAAGTACCCTGTTTAAAGTCACGTCAATTTCACAACAGACATCTTGGCTATTGCAGTCAAAAGTCACCACAACAAGTAGAACTTACAGCGTTTTGAAGGGAACAAGCTGTTGGCACTCATGTTGCGGCGTCTTTAAACAGGACATTTTGCACACCGTCTTGACTGGTAGCCGTAACAAAAGTATCCTTACTGAAAGTTGGAGAATATTGTAAAGATAGTGCATATTGGGAGGAAAGCAGAGCACGTTATTGTGAGTATAAGCTTATAGATATCCATCGTGTCAGGTCAGTTGTCGAGAGTTCCAGATGAGGAGGCCAATCATCTATGACCCAAACATGGTAGCACTTACGAAAGGAATGAAAAAGCAAATGCTAATGTTCAGGCAACAAATTGTTGGAGATGCGGACTTCCGTCATGACAGGCAAAATCCAGGCATGATTCCAGGAGGTAAGGGCAAAATGTACAGATTAGCACCAGGTGGTTAAAGCAGACAGACAAATCTCAATCCAACAGGTTAGCCTTGAACATCCAACAAATAAGGCTGTGTTATTCCAAGTTCATAACATACCAGAACACATGGTCATCTAAAATTTTGGAAAAAGTGAAGAATAAACAAATGCAGTCAAACTTTTAAAACAACATTTAGCAAGTTCTGCCTCTTCAAATATCTCCAGTGAAGTCTGCTCAACTGTAGAAACGCATTGCAAACAAGAGGAATACAGTATAAAGTCAGGTCAATTTCTCAATGGAAAACTGGCCCAGTGCAGTTACAATTCACCACAATGAGTATTCTGATGGGAAGATACTGTATGCACTCATGTTCTGGTGTCCTGAGACGGCTTGGTTGCACAGTGCTACAAATGAATCTGAAAGATGACGTAGGAGGAAGAAGAGCTTGAACTGGGTTCAAAAAACAACACCTTATGGTTAGCATCATTTTGTAGAGATCCATCACGTTACCTCCGTTGTCAAGGTTTGCTAATGTCTAACAAGATTGCACATGAAGAGCCAGACATCTATGCACCAAACAGGGTAACATTTTAGATTCTTTCTTTCAAGATCATGTGGGTACCACTGTTGAGATGACTTCACATATCACATCTCACATGCAAGTGCCAGTTTGCATACAGGTAAGGAGAGACTTCAGGACTGTGAAATGAAGAGGAAAAAGTGCATTTAGAACTTAGGGCTTCAGTCATTACAGGCAATAATAAAATAAAGATTGCAGGATGAACAGGCAAAATGGACAATTTCCCAACGAGTGCTTATAGAAGGCAAACAAATCTGACCCTAGCTGGCTAGATGCTAACTTGCAGGCAAAATTAAAATGCCTTATTGTAAGATCATGTTATTCCCAGAAAAGATGTGTTTGTGTAAATTCATATTATTCCAGAACACATGGTCAGACAAAAAGACGGGTAATGGTGAAGAATGAACAAAATTAACCAAATCAACTCATCCTTCGCAAACAAATCATAGCACCTTGTGCCTCTTACACATCCCCAGTCAAACCTGTTCAGGTGCAGAAATGCATTGTAAACCAGAGATAAATTTAAAGACAGACTTCAAGGCAGTGAAATAAAGAAGAAACAATGCATTTAGAGATTAGGCCTTCAGTCAAAACAGGCAACAATGAAATAAAGATTGCAGGATCAACAGGCAAAATGAACAAATTTGCAACAGGTGTTTTAAGAAGGCAGACAACTCTCAAACCAGTCGGTTAGATGTTATCTTGTAGGGAAAATTAAGATGTGGTTATGTAAGGTCATGATATTACAGAAAAGATGTTCACCAAAACGATGGGCAGCGGTTGAGAATGAACAAAAGTCACCAATTCCACTCATCATTTGAAGCAAGCTCTTTGGAAGTGCTGCCTGCGAAATGTGCTCAGATGCAGAAAAGCAACACAAAAAAGAGGAATACAGTGTAAAGTCGCAACAGTTTCACAACAGAGATCTAGGCTATTGCAATCAAAAGTCCCCACAACAAGCAAAACGTACAGGGTTTTGAAGGGAACAAGCTGTTTGCACTCTTGTTGCGGTGTCTTTAGACTGGATAGGTTGCACAGCACCTTGACTGATAGGCCAAAGGAAAGAATCCTTTCTGAAAGTTGGTATAAATCGGAAAGACAGATTTTTTTGGGAAGAATGCAGAACACATTACAATGAATATAACGACATTGAAATCCATCGTGACATGTGAGTTGTCAAGAGTTCCACTTTACTCACAAGTTTGCACGTGAAGGGCCGAACATTTATGACCCTTTTGAAACAACACATCGCACCTTCTGCCTCTTAAGATATCTGCAGTGAAATCTGTTCAGGTTCAGAAATACACCTAAATGCACTAAACAGGAGGTATATTGTATAAAATCATGTCAATTTCTCAATACAAAATTTGACCAGTGCTATAACAATTCACAACAACAGGAGTTTTGATGGCAAGATGCTGTTTCACTACTGTTCTGGTGTCCTGAGACTGCCCTGGATGCTCAGTGATACAGAAGTGCCTGAAAAGTGATGAAGGCAGGCAAAAGAACTTGAAGTTGGATGAAAAGAGAGCACATTCTTTTTAGCATCACCGTGTAGAGATCCAACGTGACATGTCAGTTGTCAACTGTTGCAGGTTACTCACAAGGTTGCAAGTCAAGAGCCAGACATCTATGACCCAAACATGGTAGCACTTACCAAAGCAAAGAAAAAGCAAATGCTAATGTTCAGGCAACAATTGTCTGTATTGTGAAATGACAAGACTAAATCGGACAAAATGTTATCAATGAAACATGTTGAGCCCTAAAAAGAAGCTTAATCTACTTTGCTGACTTCATTAACTGCAAAATCAATGATGTTACAAAGTTAAGATCACAAACTTGCAACTTACATCTCCTGCACATTTCTTTCTTTGCACCTCCTTCCATTTCACTTCCAGACTGCAGGTGACTGCTTGCATTTAACACCAATCCTTTATAATGCTTCAAAACTCAAGATTTAAATGCTGCAATTAACACATCATTCTGTGACCTTTGAATAGGTAAAAATGAGTGTCTTTGATACAGTGTTGCCCGGATTTCAGTTCCTGACGTGTTAATCCCAGCTATGCAGCACAAGCTAAATCCATGCTTTTGCTAAAAAGGTCGTTTTAGAACTTGGTGGCCAGATAAATTTTGAAAATGGAAATTCAACCAAGTCAGGTATATATCGCACCAACAAGAATGCACTATCAAATATCAGAAAGGGAACGTGACCATTAGAGTCATGTTTGCCAGTCATAGTCAGCATTACAGAAAAACTTAACTGTAATGTGTGATGATGATGTGACAATCAAGGCACCACAACAAGCTGCACTTAGAGACTGTGTTTTCTAGCTGCTTTGAGTACCCCTGTTGAAGTGACTTCAGAGTGCACATTTCATATGAAACTAGCAGTCCTCACAAAGGCAAACACAGACTTCAGGAAAGTGGAATAAGTGAAATAAAGTACAATTAGCTTGATTAGAGCTTTGGACTGTACTTCTTACAGGCAATTATAATGAAAAAAAACATTGCAGGATGAGGAGGCAAAATGAAGAAGGCAGACACATCTCACACCAATAGGTTGGCTGTTTACTGTAGGGAAAAGTAAGGTGTAAGATCATGTTATTCCAGAAAAGTGAGTCACTGAAACAATGGGCAGTCATTGGGAATGAATAGAATTCACCACTTCCACTCATTTTCGTGAAGCAAGCTGTGTGGAAAAGCTGCCTGTTAAAATATCTCCAGTGAAATGTGCTCAGGTGCAGAAAAGCAACACCAACAAGAAGTACCCTGTTTAAAGTCACGTCAATTTCACAACAGACATCTTGGCTATTGCAGTCAAAAGTCACCACAACAAGTAGAACTTACAGCGTTTTGAAGGGAACAAGCTGTTGGCACTCATGTTGCGGCGTCTTTAAACAGGACATTTTGCACACCGTCTTGACTGGTAGCCGTAACAAAAGTATCCTTACTGAAAGTTGGAGAATATTGTAAAGATAGTGCATATTGGGAGGAAAGCAGAGCACGTTATTGTGAGTATAAGCTTATAGATATCCATCGTGTCAGGTCAGTTGTCGAGAGTTCCAGATGAGGAGGCCAATCATCTATGACCCAAACATGGTAGCACTTACGAAAGGAATGAAAAAGCAAATGCTAATGTCCAGGCAACAAATTGTTGGAGATGCGGACTTCCGTCATGACAGGCAAAATCCAGGCATGATTCCAGGAGGTAAGGGCAAAATGTACAGATTAGCACCAGGTGGTTAAAGCAGACAGACAAATCTCAATCCAACAGGTTAGCCTTGAACATCCAACAAATAAGGCTGTGTTATTCCAAGTTCATAACATACCAGAACACATGGTCATCTAAAATTTTGGAAAAAGTGAAGAATAAACAAATGCAGTCAAACTTTTAAAACAACATTTAGCAAGTTCTGCCTCTTCAAATATCTCCAGTGAAGTCTGCTCAACTGTAGAAACGCATTGCAAACAAGAGGAATACAGTATAAAGTCAGGTCAATTTCTCAATGGAAAACTGGCCCAGTGCAGTTACAATTCACCACAATGAGTATTCTGATGGGAAGATACTGTATGCACTCATGTTCTGGTGTCCTGAGACGGCTTGGTTGCACAGTGCTACAAATGAATCTGAAAGATGACGTAGGAGGAAGAAGAGCTTGAACTGGGTTCAAAAAACAACACCTTATGGTTAGCATCATTTTGTAGAGATCCATCACGTTACCTCCGTTGTCAAGGTTTGCTAATGTCTAACAAGATTGCACATGAAGAGCCAGACATCTATGCACCAAACAGGGTAACATTTTAGATTCTTTCTTTCAAGATCATGTGGGTACCACTGTTGAGATGACTTCACATATCACATCTCACATGCAAGTGCCAGTTTGCATACAGGTAAGGAGAGACTTCAGGACTGTGAAATGAAGAGGAAAAAGTGCATTTAGAACTTAGGGCTTCAGTCATTACAGGCAATAATAAAATAAAGATTGCAGGATGAACAGGCAAAATGGACAATTTCCCAACGAGTGCTTATAGAAGGCAAACAAATCTGACCCTAGCTGGCTAGATGCTAACTTGCAGGCAAAATTAAAATGCCTTATTGTAAGATCATGTTATTCCCAGAAAAGATGTGTTTGTGTAAATTCATATTATTCCAGAACACATGGTCAGACAAAAAGACGGGTAATGGTGAAGAATGAACAAAATTAACCAAATCAACTCATCCTTCGCAAACAAATCATAGCACCTTGTGCCTCTTACACATCCCCAGTCAAACCTGTTCAGGTGCAGAAATGCATTGTAAACCAGAGATAAATTTAAAGACAGACTTCAAGGCAGTGAAATAAAGAAGAAACAATGCATTTAGAGATTAGGCCTTCAGTCAAAACAGGCAACAATGAAATAAAGATTGCAGGATCAACAGGCAAAATGAACAAATTTGCAACAGGTGTTTTAAGAAGGCAGACAACTCTCAAACCAGTCGGTTAGATGTTATCTTGTAGGGAAAATTAAGATGTGGTTATGTAAGGTCATGATATTACAGAAAAGATGTTCACCAAAACGATGGGCAGCGGTTGAGAATGAACAAAAGTCACCAATTCCACTCATCATTTGAAGCAAGCTCTTTGGAAGTGCTGCCTGCGAAATGTGCTCAGATGCAGAAAAGCAACACAAAAAAGAGGAATACAGTGTAAAGTCGCAACAGTTTCACAACAGAGATCTAGGCTATTGCAATCAAAAGTCCCCACAACAAGCAAAACGTACAGGGTTTTGAAGGGAACAAGCTGTTTGCACTCTTGTTGCGGTGTCTTTAGACTGGATAGGTTGCACAGCACCTTGACTGATAGGCCAAAGGAAAGAATCCTTTCTGAAAGTTGGTATAAATCGGAAAGACAGATTTTTTTGGGAAGAATGCAGAACACATTACAATGAATATAACGACATTGAAATCCATCGTGACATGTGAGTTGTCAAGAGTTCCACTTTACTCACAAGTTTGCACGTGAAGGGCCGAACATTTATGACCCTTTTGAAACAACACATCGCACCTTCTGCCTCTTAAGATATCTGCAGTGAAATCTGTTCAGGTTCAGAAATACACCTAAATGCACTAAACAGGAGGTATATTGTATAAAATCATGTCAATTTCTCAATACAAAATTTGACCAGTGCTATAACAATTCACAACAACAGGAGTTTTGATGGCAAGATGCTGTTTCACTACTGTTCTGGTGTCCTGAGACTGCCCTGGATGCTCAGTGATACAGAAGTGCCTGAAAAGTGATGAAGGCAGGCAAAAGAACTTGAAGTTGGATGAAAAGAGAGCACATTCTTTTTAGCATCACCGTGTAGAGATCCAACGTGACATGTCAGTTGTCAACTGTTGCAGGTTACTCACAAGGTTGCAAGTCAAGAGCCAGACATCTATGACCCAAACATGGTAGCACTTACCAAAGCAAAGAAAAAGCAAATGCTAATGTTCAGGCAACAATTGTCTGTATTGTGAAATGACAAGACTAAATCGGACAAAATGTTATCAATGAAACATGTTGAGCCCTAAAAAGAAGCTTAATCTACTTTGCTGACTTCATTAACTGCAAAATCAATGATGTTACAAAGTTAAGATCACAAACTTGCAACTTACATCTCCTGCACATTTCTTTCTTTGCACCTCCTTCCATTTCACTTCCAGACTGCAGGTGACTGCTTGCATTTAACACCAATCCTTTATAATGCTTCAAAACTCAAGATTTAAATGCTGCAATTAACACATCATTCTGTGACCTTTGAATAGGTAAAAATGAGTGTCTTTGATACAGTGTTGCCCGGATTTCAGTTCCTGACGTGTTAATCCCAGCTATGCAGCACAAGCTAAATCCATGCTTTTGCTAAAAAGGTCGTTTTAGAACTTGGTGGCCAGATAAATTTTGAAAATGGAAATTCAACCAAGTCAGGTATATATCGCACCAACAAGAATGCACTATCAAATATCAGAAAGGGAACGTGACCATTAGAGTCATGTTTGCCAGTCATAGTCAGCATTACAGAAAAACTTAACTGTAATGTGTGATGATGATGTGACAATCAAGGCACCACAACAAGCTGCACTTAGAGACTGTGTTTTCTAGCTGCTTTGAGTACCCCTGTTGAAGTGACTTCAGAGTGCACATTTCATATGAAACTAGCAGTCCTCACAAAGGCAAACACAGACTTCAGGAAAGTGGAATAAGTGAAATAAAGTACAATTAGCTTGATTAGAGCTTTGGACTGTACTTCTTACAGGCAATTATAATGAAAAAAAACATTGCAGGATGAGGAGGCAAAATGAAGAAGGCAGACACATCTCACACCAATAGGTTGGCTGTTTACTGTAGGGAAAAGTAAGGTGTAAGATCATGTTATTCCAGAAAAGTGAGTCACTGAAACAATGGGCAGTCATTGGGAATGAATAGAATTCACCACTTCCACTCATTTTCGTGAAGCAAGCTGTGTGGAAAAGCTGCCTGTTAAAATATCTCCAGTGAAATGTGCTCAGGTGCAGAAAAGCAACACCAACAAGAAGTACCCTGTTTAAAGTCACGTCAATTTCACAACAGACATCTTGGCTATTGCAGTCAAAAGTCACCACAACAAGTAGAACTTACAGCGTTTTGAAGGGAACAAGCTGTTGGCACTCATGTTGCGGCGTCTTTAAACAGGACATTTTGCACACCGTCTTGACTGGTAGCCGTAACAAAAGTATCCTTACTGAAAGTTGGAGAATATTGTAAAGATAGTGCATATTGGGAGGAAAGCAGAGCACGTTATTGTGAGTATAAGCTTATAGATATCCATCGTGTCAGGTCAGTTGTCGAGAGTTCCAGATGAGGAGGCCAATCATCTATGACCCAAACATGGTAGCACTTACGAAAGGAATGAAAAAGCAAATGCTAATGTTCAGGCAACAAATTGTTGGAGATGCGGACTTCCGTCATGACAGGCAAAATCCAGGCATGATTCCAGGAGGTAAGGGCAAAATGTACAGATTAGCACCAGGTGGTTAAAGCAGACAGACAAATCTCAATCCAACAGGTTAGCCTTGAACATCCAACAAATAAGGCTGTGTTATTCCAAGTTCATAACATACCAGAACACATGGTCATCTAAAATTTTGGAAAAAGTGAAGAATAAACAAATGCAGTCAAACTTTTAAAACAACATTTAGCAAGTTCTGCCTCTTCAAATATCTCCAGTGAAGTCTGCTCAACTGTAGAAACGCATTGCAAACAAGAGGAATACAGTATAAAGTCAGGTCAATTTCTCAATGGAAAACTGGCCCAGTGCAGTTACAATTCACCACAATGAGTATTCTGATGGGAAGATACTGTATGCACTCATGTTCTGGTGTCCTGAGACGGCTTGGTTGCACAGTGCTACAAATGAATCTGAAAGATGACGTAGGAGGAAGAAGAGCTTGAACTGGGTTCAAAAAACAACACCTTATGGTTAGCATCATTTTGTAGAGATCCATCACGTTACCTCCGTTGTCAAGGTTTGCTAATGTCTAACAAGATTGCACATGAAGAGCCAGACATCTATGCACCAAACAGGGTAACATTTTAGATTCTTTCTTTCAAGATCATGTGGGTACCACTGTTGAGATGACTTCACATATCACATCTCACGTGCAAGTGCCAGTTTGCATACAGGTAAGGAGAGACTTCAGGACTGTGAAATGAAGAGGAAAAAGTGCATTTAGAACTTAGGGCTTCAGTCATTACAGGCAATAATAAAATAAAGATTGCAGGATGAACAGGCAAAATGGACAATTTCCCAACGAGTGCTTATAGAAGGCAAACAAATCTGACCCTAGCTGGCTAGATGCTAACTTGCAGGCAAAATTAAAATGCCTTATTGTAAGATCATGTTATTCCCAGAAAAGATGTGTTTGTGTAAATTCATATTATTCCAGAACACATGGTCAGACAAAAAGACGGGTAATGGTGAAGAATGAACAAAATTAACCAAATCAACTCATCCTTCGCAAACAAATCATAGCACCTTGTGCCTCTTACACATCCCCAGTCAAACCTGTTCAGGTGCAGAAATGCATTGTAAACCAGAGATAAATTTAAAGACAGACTTCAAGGCAGTGAAATAAAGAAGAAACAATGCATTTAGAGATTAGGCCTTCAGTCAAAACAGGCAACAATGAAATAAAGATTGCAGGATCAACAGGCAAAATGAACAAATTTGCAACAGGTGTTTTAAGAAGGCAGACAACTCTCAAACCAGTCGGTTAGATGTTATCTTGTAGGGAAAATTAAGATGTGGTTATGTAAGGTCATGATATTACAGAAAAGATGTTCACCAAAACGATGGGCAGCGGTTGAGAATGAACAAAAGTCACCAATTCCACTCATCATTTGAAGCAAGCTCTTTGGAAGTGCTGCCTGCGAAATGTGCTCAGATGCAGAAAAGCAACACAAAAAAGAGGAATACAGTGTAAAGTCGCAACAGTTTCACAACAGAGATCTAGGCTATTGCAATCAAAAGTCCCCACAACAAGCAAAACGTACAGGGTTTTGAAGGGAACAAGCTGTTTGCACTCTTGTTGCGGTGTCTTTAGACTGGATAGGTTGCACAGCACCTTGACTGATAGGCCAAAGGAAAGAATCCTTTCTGAAAGTTGGTATAAATCGGAAAGACAGATTTTTTTGGGAAGAATGCAGAACACATTACAATGAATATAACGACATTGAAATCCATCGTGACATGTGAGTTGTCAAGAGTTCCACTTTACTCACAAGTTTGCACGTGAAGGGCCGAACATTTATGACCCTTTTGAAACAACACATCGCACCTTCTGCCTCTTAAGATATCTGCAGTGAAATCTGTTCAGGTTCAGAAATACACCTAAATGCACTAAACAGGAGGTATATTGTATAAAATCATGTCAATTTCTCAATACAAAATTTGACCAGTGCTATAACAATTCACAACAACAGGAGTTTTGATGGCAAGATGCTGTTTCACTACTGTTCTGGTGTCCTGAGACTGCCCTGGATGCTCAGTGATACAGAAGTGCCTGAAAAGTGATGAAGGCAGGCAAAAGAACTTGAAGTTGGATGAAAAGAGAGCACATTCTTTTTAGCATCACCGTGTAGAGATCCAACGTGACATGTCAGTTGTCAACTGTTCCAGGTTACTCACAAGGTTGCAAGTCAAGAGCCAGACATCTATGACCCAAACATGGTAGCACTTACCAAAGCAAAGAAAAAGCAAATGCTAATGTTCAGGCAACAATTGTCTGTATTGTGAAATGACAAGACTAAATCCGACAAAATGTTATCAATGAAACATGTTGAGCCCTAAAAAGAAGCTTAATCTACTTTGCTGACTTCATTAACTGCAAAATCAATGATGTTACAAAGTTAAGATCACAAACTTGCAACTTACATCTCCTGCACATTTCTTTCTTTGCACCTCCTTCCATTTCACTTCCAGACCGCAGGTGACTGCTTGCATTTAACACCAATCCTTTATAATGCTTCAAAACTCAAGATTTAAATGCTGCAATTAACACATCATTCTGTGACCTTTGAATAGGTAAAAATGAGTGTCTTTGATACAGTGTTGCCCGGATTTCAGTTCCTGACGTGTTAATCCCAGCTATGCAGCACAAGCTAAATCCATGCTTTTGCTAAAAAGGTCGTTTTAGAACTTGGTGGCCAGATAAATTTTGAAAATGGAAATTCAACCAAGTCAGGTATATATCGCACCAACAAGAATGCACTATCAAATATCAGAAAGGGAACGTGACCATTAGAGTCATGTTTGCCAGTCATAGTCAGCATTACAGAAAAACTTAACTGTAATGTGTGATGATGATGTGACAATCAAGGCACCACAACAAGCTGCACTTAGAGACTGTGTTTTCTAGCTGCTTTGAGTACCCCTGTTGAAGGGACTTCAGAGTGCACATTTCATATGAAACTAGCAGTCCTCACAAAGGCAAACACAGACTTCAGGAAAGTGGAATAAGTGAAATAAAGTACAATTAGCTTGATTAGAGCTTTGGACTGTACTTCTTACAGGCAATTATAATGAAAAAAACCATTGCAGGATGAGGAGGCAAAATGAAGAAGGCAGACACATCTCACACCAATAGGTTGGCTGTTTACTGTAGGGAAAAGTAAGGTGTACTATTGTAAGATCATGTTATTCCAGAAAAGTGAGTCACTGAAACAATGGGCAGTCATTGGGAATGAATAGCATTCACCACTTCCACTCATTTTCGTGAAGCAAGCTGTGTGGAAAAGCTGCCTGTTAAAATATCTCCAGTGAAATGTGCTCAGGTGCAGAAAAGCAACACCAACAAGAAGTACCCTGTTTAAAGTCACGTCAATTTCACAACAGACATCTTGGCTATTGCAGTCAAAAGTCACCACAACAAGTAGAACTTACAGCGTTTTGAAGGGAACAAGCTGTTGGCACTCATGTTGCGGCGTCTTTAAACAGGACATTTTGCACACCGTCTTGACTGGTAGCCGTAACAAAAGTATCCTTACTGAAAGTTGGAGAATATTGTAAAGATAGTGCATATTGGGAGGAAAGCAGAGCACGTTATTGTGAGTATAAGCTTATAGATATCCATCGTGTCAGGTCAGTTGTCGAGAGTTCCAGATGAGGAGGCCAATCATCTATGACCCAAACATGGTAGCACTTACGAAAGGAATGAAAAAGCAAATGCTAATGTTCAGGCAACAAATTGTTGGAGATGCGGACTTCCGTCATGACAGGCAAAATCCAGGCATGATTCCAGGAGGTAAGGGCAAAATGTACAGATTAGCACCAGGTGGTTAAAGCAGACAGACAAATCTCAATCCAACAGGTTAGCCTTGAACATCCAACAAATAAGGCTGTGTTATTCCAAGTTCATAACATACCAGAACACATGGTCATCTAAAATTTTGGAAAAAGTGAAGAATAAACAAATGCAGTCAAACTTTTAAAACAACATTTAGCAAGTTCTGCCTCTTCAAATATCTCCAGTGAAGTCTGCTCAACTGTAGAAACGCATTGCAAACAAGAGGAATACAGTATAAAGTCAGGTCAATTTCTCAATGGAAAACTGGCCCAGTGCAGTTACAATTCACCACAATGAGTATTCTGATGGGAAGATACTGTATGCACTCATGTTCTGGTGTCCTGAGACGGCTTGGTTGCACAGTGCTACAAATGAATCTGAAAGATGTCGTAGGAGGAAGAAGAGCTTGAACTGGGTTCAAAAAACAACACCTTATGGTTAGCATCATTTTGTAGAGATCCATCACGTTACCTCCGTTGTCAAGGTTTGCTAATGTCTAACAAGATTGCACATGAAGAGCCAGACATCTATGCACCAAACAGGGTAACATTTTAGATTCTTTCTTTCAAGATCATGTGGGTACCACTGTTGAGATGACTTCACATATCACATCTCACATGCAAGTGCCAGTTTGCATACAGGTAAGGAGAGACTTCAGGACTGTGAAATGAAGAGGAAAAAGTGCATTTAGAACTTAGGGCTTCAGTCATTACAGGCAATAATAAAATAAAGATTGCAGGATGAACAGGCAAAATGGACAATTTCCCAACGAGTGCTTATAGAAGGCAAACAAATCTGACCCTAGCTGGCTAGATGCTAACTTGCAGGCAAAATTAAAATGCCTTATTGTAAGATCATGTTATTCCCAGAAAAGATGTGTTTGTGTAAATTCATATTATTCCAGAACACATGGTCAGACAAAAAGACGGGTAATGGTGAAGAATGAACAAAATTAACCAAATCAACTCATCCTTCGCAAACAAATCATAGCACCTTGTGCCTCTTACACATCCCCAGTCAAACCTGTTCAGGTGCAGAAATGCATTGTAAACCAGAGATAAATTTAAAGACAGACTTCAAGGCAGTGAAATAAAGAAGAAACAATGCATTTAGAGATTAGGCCTTCAGTCAAAACAGGCAACAATGAAATAAAGATTGCAGGATCAACAGGCAAAATGAACAAATTTGCAACAGGTGTTTTAAGAAGGCAGACAACTCTCAAACCAGTCGGTTAGATGTTATCTTGTAGGGAAAATTAAGATGTGGTTATGTAAGGTCATGATATTACAGAAAAGATGTTCACCAAAACGATGGGCAGCGGTTGAGAATGAACAAAAGTCACCAATTCCACTCATCATTTGAAGCAAGCTCTTTGGAAGTGCTGCCTGCGAAATGTGCTCAGATGCAGAAAAGCAACACAAAAAAGAGGAATACAGTGTAAAGTCGCAACAGTTTCACAACAGAGATCTAGGCTATTGCAATCAAAAGTCCCCACAACAAGCAAAACGTACAGGGTTTTGAAGGGAACAAGCTGTTTGCACTCTTGTTGCGGTGTCTTTAGACTGGATAGGTTGCACAGCACCTTGACTGATAGGCCAAAGGAAAGAATCCTTTCTGAAAGTTGGTATAAATCGGAAAGACAGATTTTTTTGGGAAGAATGCAGAACACATTACAATGAATATAACGACATTGAAATCCATCGTGACATGTGAGTTGTCAAGAGTTCCACTTTACTCACAAGTTTGCACGTGAAGGGCCGAACATTTATGACCCTTTTGAAACAACACATCGCACCTTCTGCCTCTTAAGATATCTGCAGTGAAATCTGTTCAGGTTCAGAAATACACCTAAATGCACTAAACAGGAGGTATATTGTATAAAGTCATGTCAATTTCTCAATACAAAATTTGACCAGTGCTATAACAATTCACAACAACAGGAGTTTTGATGGCAAGATGCTGTTTCACTACTGTTCTGGTGTCCTGAGACTGCCCTGGATGCTCAGTGATACAGAAGTGCCTGAAAAGTGATGAAGGCAGGCAAAAGAACTTGAAGTTGGATGAAAAGAGAGCACATTCTTTTTAGCATCACCGTGTAGAGATCCAACGTGACATGTCAGTTGTCAACTGTTGCAGGTTACTCACAAGGTTGCAAGTCAAGAGCCAGACATCTATGACCCAAACATGGTAGCACTTACCAAAGCAAAGAAAAAGCAAATGCTAATGTTCAGGCAACAGTTGTCTGTATTGTGAAATGACAAGACTAAATCGGACAAAATGTTATCAATGAAACATGTTGAGCCCTAAAAAGAAGCTTAATCTACTTTGCTGACTTCATTAACTGCAAAATCAATGATGTTACAAAGTTAAGATCACAAACTTGCAACTTACATCTCCTGCACATTTCTTTCTTTGCACCTCCTTCCATTTCACTTCCAGACTGCAGGTGACTGCTTGCATTTAACACCAATCCTTTATAATGCTTCAAAACTCAAGATTTAAATGCTGCAATTAACACATCATTCTGTGACCTTTGAATAGGTAAAAATGAGTGTCTTTGATACAGTGTTGCCCGGATTTCAGTTCCTGACGTGTTAATCCCAGCTATGCAGCACAAGCTAAATCCATGCTTTTGCTAAAAAGGTCGTTTTAGAACTTGGTGGCCAGATAAATTTTGAAAATGGAAATTCAACCAAGTCAGGTATATATCGCACCAACAAGAATGCACTATCAAATATCAGAAAGGGAACGTGACCATTAGAGTCATGTTTGCCAGTCATAGTCAGCATTACAGAAAAACTTAACTGTAATGTGTGATGATGATGTGACAATCAAGGCACCACAACAAGCTGCACTTAGAGACTGTGTTTTCTAGCTGCTTTGAGTACCCCTGTTGAAGTGACTTCAGAGTGCACATTTCATATGAAACTAGCAGTCCTCACAAAGGCAAACACAGACTTCAGGAAAGTGGAATAAGTGAAATAAAGTACAATTAGCTTGATTAGAGCTTTGGACTGTACTTCTTACAGGCAATTATAATGAAAAAAAACATTGCAGGATGAGGAGGCAAAATGAAGAAGGCAGACACATCTCACACCAATAGGTTGGCTGTTTACTGTAGGGAAAAGTAAGGTGTAAGATCATGTTATTCCAGAAAAGTGAGTCACTGAAACAATGGGCAGTCATTGGGAATGAATAGAATTCACCACTTCCACTCATTTTCGTGAAGCAAGCTGTGTGGAAAAGCTGCCTGTTAAAATATCTCCAGTGAAATGTGCTCAGGTGCAGAAAAGCAACACCAACAAGAAGTACCCTGTTTAAAGTCACGTCAATTTCACAACAGACATCTTGGCTATTGCAGTCAAAAGTCACCACAACAAGTAGAACTTACAGCGTTTTGAAGGGAACAAGCTGTTGGCACTCATGTTGCGGCGTCTTTAAACAGGACATTTTGCACACCGTCTTGACTGGTAGCCGTAACAAAAGTATCCTTACTGAAAGTTGGAGAATATTGTAAAGATAGTGCATATTGGGAGGAAAGCAGAGCACGTTATTGTGAGTATAAGCTTATAGATATCCATCGTGTCAGGTCAGTTGTCGAGAGTTCCAGATGAGGAGGCCAATCATCTATGACCCAAACATGGTAGCACTTACGAAAGGAATGAAAAAGCAAATGCTAATGTCCAGGCAACAAATTGTTGGAGATGCGGACTTCCGTCATGACAGGCAAAATCCAGGCATGATTCCAGGAGGTAAGGGCAAAATGTACAGATTAGCACCAGGTGGTTAAAGCAGACAGACAAATCTCAATCCAACAGGTTAGCCTTGAACATCCAACAAATAAGGCTGTGTTATTCCAAGTTCATAACATACCAGAACACATGGTCATCTAAAATTTTGGAAAAAGTGAAGAATAAACAAATGCAGTCAAACTTTTAAAACAACATTTAGCAAGTTCTGCCTCTTCAAATATCTCCAGTGAAGTCTGCTCAACTGTAGAAACGCATTGCAAACAAGAGGAATACAGTATAAAGTCAGGTCAATTTCTCAATGGAAAACTGGCCCAGTGCAGTTACAATTCACCACAATGAGTATTCTGATGGGAAGATACTGTATGCACTCATGTTCTGGTGTCCTGAGACGGCTTGGTTGCACAGTGCTACAAATGAATCTGAAAGATGACGTAGGAGGAAGAAGAGCTTGAACTGGGTTCAAAAAACAACACCTTATGGTTAGCATCATTTTGTAGAGATCCATCACGTTACCTCCGTTGTCAAGGTTTGCTAATGTCTAACAAGATTGCACATGAAGAGCCAGACATCTATGCACCAAACAGGGTAACATTTTAGATTCTTTCTTTCAAGATCATGTGGGTACCACTGTTGAGATGACTTCAATATCACATCTCACATGCAAGTGCCAGTTTGCATACAGGTAAGGAGAGACTTCAGGACTGTGAAATGAAGAGGAAAAAGTGCATTTAGAACTTAGGGCTTCAGTCATTACAGGCAATAATAAAATAAAGATTGCAGGATGAACAGGCAAATGGACAATTTCCCAACGAGTGCTTATAGAAGGCAAACAAATCTGACCCTAGCTGGCTAGATGCTAACTTGCAGGCAAAATTAAAATGCCTTATTGTAAGATCATGTTATTCCCAGAAAGAGATGTGTTTGTGTAAATTCATATTATTCCAGAACACATGGTCAGACAAAAAGACGGGTAATGGTGAAGAATGAACAAAATTAACCAAATCAACTCATCCTTCGCAAACAAATCATAGCACCTTGTGCCTCTTACACATCCCCAGTCAAACCTGTTCAGGTGCAGAAATGCATTGTAAACCAGAGATAAATTTAAAGACAGACTTCAAGGCAGTGAAATAAAGAAGAAACAATGCATTTAGAGATTAGGCCTTCAGTCTAAACAGGCAACAATGAAATAAAGATTGCAGGATCAACAGGCAAAATGAACAAAGTTTGCAACAGGTGTTTTAAGAAGGCAGACAACTCTCAAACCAGTCGGTTAGATGTTATCTTGTAGGGAAAATTAAGATGTGGTTATGTAAGGTCATGATATTACAGAAAAGATGTTCACCAAAACGATGGGCAGCGGTTGAGAATGAACAAAAGTCACCAATTCCACTCATCATTTGAAGCAAGCTCTTTGGAAGTGCTGCCTGCGAAATGTGCTCAGATGCAGAAAAGCAACACAAAAAAGAGGAATACAGTGTAAAGTCGCAACAGTTTCACAACAGAGATCTAGGCTATTGCAATCAAAAGTCCCCACAACAAGCAAAACGTACAGGGTTTTGAAGGGAACAAGCTGTTTGCACTCTTGTTGCGGTGTCTTTAGACTGGATAGGTTGCACAGCACCTTGACTGATAGGCCAAAGGAAAGAATCCTTTCTGAAAGTTGGTATAAATCGGAAAGACAGATTTTTTTGGGAAGAATGCAGAACACATTACAATGAATATAACGACATTGAAAATCCATCGTGACATGTGAGTTGTCAAGAGTTCCACTTTACTCACAAGTTTGCACGTGAAGGGCCGAACATTTATGACCCTTTTGAAACAACACATCGCACCTTCTGCCTCTTAAGATATCTGCAGTGAAATCTGTTCAGGTTCAGAAATACACCTAAATGCACTAAACAGGAGGTATATTGTATAAAATCATGTCAATTTCTCAATACAAAATTTGACCAGTGCTATAACAATTCACAACAACAGGAGTTTTGATGGCAAGATGCTGTTTCACTACTGTTCTGGTGTCCTGAGACTGCCCTGGATGCTCAGTGATACAGAAGTGCCTGAAAAGTGATGAAGGCAGGCAAAAGAACTTGAAGTTGGATGAAAAGAGAGCACATTCTTTTTAGCATCACCGTGTAGAGATCCAACGTGACATGTCAGTTGTCAACTGTTGCAGGTTACTCACAAGGTTGCAAGTCAAGAGCCAGACATCTATGACCCAAACATGGTAGCACTTACCAAAGCAAAGAAAAAGCAAATGCTAATGTTCAGGCAACAATTGTCTGTATTGTGAAATGACAAGACTAAATCGGACAAAATGTTATCAATGAAACATGTTGAGCCCTAAAAAGAAGCTTAATCTACTTTGCTGACTTCATTAACTGCAAAATCAATGATGTTACAAAGTTAAGATCACAAACTTGCAACTTACATCTCCTGCACATTTCTTTCTTTGCACCTCCTTCCATTTCACTTCCAGACTGCAGGTGACTGCTTGCATTTAACACCAATCCTTTATAATGCTTCAAAACTCAAGATTTAAATGCTGCAATTAACACATCATTCTGTGACCTTTGAATAGGTAAAAATGAGTGTCTTTGATACAGTGTTGCCCGGATTTCAGTTCCTGACGTGTTAATCCCAGCTATGCAGCACAAGCTAAATCCATGCTTTTGCTAAAAAGGTCGTTTTAGAACTTGGTGGCCAGATAAAATTTTGAAAATGGAAATTCAACCAAGTCAGGTATATATCGCACCAACAAGAATGCACTATCAAATATCAGAAAGGGAACGGTGACCATTAGAGTCATGTTTGCCAGTCATAGTCAGCATTACAGAAAAACTTAACTGTAATGTGTGATGATGATGTGACAATCAAGGCACCACAACAAGCTGCACTTAGAGACTGTGTTTTCTAGCTGCTTTGAGTACCCCTGTTGAAGTGACTTCAGAGTGCACATTTCATATGAAAACTAGCAGTCCTCACAAAGGCAAACACAGACTTCAGGAAAGTGGAAAAAGTGAAATAAAGTACAATTAGCTTGATTAGAGCTTTGGACTGTACTTCTTACAGGCAATTATAATGAAAAAAACCATTGCAGGATGAGGAGGCAAAATGAAGAAGGCAGACACATCTCACACCAATAGGTTGGCTGTTTACTGTAGGGAAAAGTAAGGTGTAAGATCATGTTATTCCAGAAAAGTGAGTCACTGAAACACTGGGCAGTCATTGGGAATGAATAGAATTCACCACTTCCACTCATTTTCGTGAAGCAAGCTGTGTGGAAAAGCTGCCTGTTAAAATATCTCCAGTGAAATGTGCTCAGGTGCAGAAAAGCAACACCAACAAGAAGTACCACCTGTTTAAAGTCACGTCAATTTCACAACAGACATCTTGGCTATTGCAGTCAAAAGTCACCACAACAAGTAGAACTTACAGCGTTTTGAAGGGAACAAGCTGTTGGCACTCATGTTGCGGCGTCTTTAAACAGGACATTTTGCACACCGTCTTGACTGGTAGCCGTAACAAAAGTATCCTTACTGAAAGTTGGAGAATATTGTAAAGATAGTGCATATTGGGAGGAAAGCAGAGCACGTTATTGTGAGTATAAGCTTATAGATATCCATCGTGTCAGGTCAGTTGTCGAGAGTTCCAGATGAGGAGGCCAATCATCTATGACCCAAACATGGTAGCACTTACGAAAGGAATGAAAAAGCAAATGCTAATGTTCAGGCAACAAATTGTTGGAGATGCGGACTTCCGTCATGACAGGCAAAATCCAGGCATGATTCCAGGAGGTAAGGGCAAAATGTACAGATTAGCACCAGGTGGTTAAAGCAGACAGACAAATCTCAATCCAACAGGTTAGCCTTGAACATCCAACAAATAAGGCTGTGTTATTCCAAGTTCATAACATACCAGAACACATGGTCATCTAAAATTTTGGAAAAAGTGAAGAATAAACAAATGCAGTCAAACTTTTAAAACAACATTTAGCAAGTTCTGCCTCTTCAAAATATCTCCAGTGAAGTCTGCTCAACTGTAGAAACGCATTGCAAACAAGAGGAATACAGTATAAAGTCAGGTCAATTTCTCAATGGAAAACTGGCCCAGTGCAGTTACAATTCACCACAATGAGTATTCTGATGGGAAGACTACTGTATGCACTCATGTTCTGGTGTCCTGAGACGGCTTGGGTTGCACAGTGCTACACCATGAATCTGAAAGATGACGTAGGAGGAAGAAGAGCTTGAACCTGGGTTCAAAAAACAACACCTTATGGTTAGCATCATTTTGTAGAGATCCATCACGTTACCTCCGTTGTCAAGGTTTGCTAATGTCTAACAAGATTGCACATGAAGAGCCAGACATCTATGCACCAAACAGGGTAACATTTTAGATTCTTTCTTTCAAGATCATGTGGGTACCACTGTTGAGATGACTTCACATATCACATCTCACGTGCAAAGTGCCAAGTTTGCATACAGGTAAGGAGAGACTTCAGGACTGTGAAATGAAGAGGAAAAAGTGCATTTAGAACTTAGGGCTTCAGTCATTACAGCAATAATAAAATAAAGATTGCAGGATGAACAGGCAAAATGGACAATTTCCCAACGAGTGCTTATAGAAGGCAAACAAATCTGACCCTAGCTGGCTAGATGCTAACTTGCAGGCAAAATTAAAATGCCTTATTGTAAGATCATGTTATTCCCAGAAAAGATGTGTTGTGTAAATTCATATTATTCCAGAACACTGGTCAGACAAAAAGACGGGTAATGGTGAAGAATGAACAAAATTAACCCAAATCAACTCATCCTTCGCAAACAAATCATAGCACCTTGTGCCTCTTACACATCCCCAGTCAAACCTGTTCAGGTGCAGAAATGCATTGTAAACCAGAGATAAATTTAAAGACAGACTTCCAAGGCAGTGAAATAAAGAAGAAACAATGCATTTAGAGATTAGGCCTTCAGTCAAAACAGGCAACAATGAAATAAAGATTGCAGGATCAACAGGCAAAATGAACAAATTTGCAACAGGTGTTTTAAGAAGGCAGACAATCTCAAACCAGTCGGTTAGATGTTATCGTGTAGGGAAAATTAAGATGTGGTTATGTAAGGTCATGATATTACAGAAAAGATGTGTCACCAAAACGATGGGCAGCGGTTGAGAATGAACAAAAGTCACCAATTCCACTCATCATTTGAAGCAAGCTCTTTGGAAGTGCTGCCTGCGAAATGTGCTCAGATGCAGAAAAGCAACACAAAAAAGAGGAATACAGTGTAAAGTCGCAACAGTTTCACAACAGAGATCTAGGCTATTGCAATCAAAAGTCCCCCACAACAAGCAAAACGTACAGGGTTTTGAAGGGAACAAGCTGTTTGCACTCTTGTTGCGGCTGTCTTTAGACTGGATAGGTTGCACAGCACCTTGGACTGATAGGCCAAAGGAAAGATCCTTGTCTGAAAGTTGGTACTAAATCGGAAAGACAGATTTTTTTGGGAAGAATGCAGAACACATTACAATGAATATAACGACATTGAAATCCATCGTGACATGTGAGTTGTCAAGAGTTCCACTTTACTCACAAGTTTGCACAGCTGAAGGGCCGAACATTTATGACCCGTTTTGAAAACAACACATCGCACCTTCTGCCTCTTAAGATATCTGCAGTGAAATCTGTTCAGGTTCAGAAATACACCTAAATGCACTAAACAGGAGGTATATTGTATAAAATCATGTCAATTTCTCAATACAAAATTTGACCAGTGCTATAACAATTCACAACAACAGGAGTTTGATGGCAAGATGCTGTTTCACTACTGTTCTGGTGTCCCTGAGACTGCCCTGGATGCTCAGTGATACAGAAGTGCCTGAAAAGTGATGAAGGCAGGCAAAAGAACTTGAAGTTGGATGAAAAGAGAGCACATTCTTTTTAGCATCACCGTGTAGAGATCCAACGTGACATGTCAGTTGTCAACTGTTGCAGGTTACTCACAAGGTTGCAAGTCAAGAGCCAGACATCTATGACCCAAACATGGTAGCACTTACAAAGCAAAGAAAAAGCAAATGCTAATGTTCAGGCAACAATTGTCTGTATTGTGAAATGACAAGACTAAATCGGACAAAATGTTATCAATGAAACATGTTGAGCCCTAAAAAGAAGCTTAATCTACTTTGCTGACTTCATTAACCTGCAAAATCAATGATGTTACAAGTTAAGATCACAAACTTGCAAACTTACATCTCCTGCACATTTCTTTCTTTGCACCTCCTCTCCATTTCACTTCCAGACTGCAGGTGACTGCTTGCATTTAACACCAATCCTTTATAATGCTTCAAAACTCAAGCATTTAAATGCTGCGCAATTAACACATCATTCTGTGACCTTTGAATAGGTAAAAATGAGTGTCTTTGATACAGTGTTGCCCCGGATTTTCAGTTCCTGACGTGTTAATCCCAGCTATGCAGCACAAGCTAAATCCATGCTTTTGCTAAAAAGGTCGTTTTAGAACTTGGTGGCCAGATAAATTTTGAAAATGGAAATTCAACCAAGTCAGGTATATATCGCACCAACAAGAATGCACTATCAATATCAGAAAGGGAACGTGACCATTAGAGTCATGTTTGCCAGTCATAGTCAGCATTACAGAAAAACTTAACTGTAATGTGTGATGATGATGTGACAATCAAGGCACCACAACAAGCTGCACTTAGAGACCTGTGTTTTCTAGCTGCTTTGAGTACCCCTGTTGACGTGACTTCAGAGTGCACGATTTCATATGAAAACTAGCAGTCCTCAGCAAAGGCAAACACAGAACTTCAGCGAAAGTGGAATAAGTGAAATAAAGTACAATTAGCTTGATTAGAGCTTTGGACTGTACTTCTTACAGGCAATTATAATGAAAAAAAACATTGCAAGGATGAGGAGGCAAAATGAAGAAGGCAGACACATCTCACAGCCAATAGGTTGGCTGTTTACTGTAGGGAAAAGTAAGGTGTAAGATCATGTTATTCCAGAAAAGTGAGTCACTGAAACAATGGCGCAGTCATGGGGAATGAATAGAATTCACCACTTCCACTCATTTTCGTGAAGCAAGCTGTGTGGGAAAAAGCTGCCTGTTAAGAATATCTCCAGTGAAATGTGCTCAGGTGCAGAAAAGCAACACCAACAAGAAGTACCCTGTTTAGAAGTCACGTCAATTTCACAACAGACATCTTGGCTATTGCAGTCAAAAGTCACCACAACAAAGTAGAACTTACAGCGTTTTGAAGGGAACAAGCTGTTGGCACTCATGTTGCCGGGCGTCTTTAAACAGGACATTTTGCACACCGTCTTGACTGGTAGCCGTAACGACAAAAGTATCCTTACTGAAAGTTGGAGAATATTGTAAAGATAGTGCATATTGGGAGAAAGCAGAGCACGTTATTGTGAGTATAAGCTTATAGATATCCATCGTGTCAGGTCAGTTGTCGAGAGTTCCAGATGAGGAGGCCAATCATCTATGACCCAAACATGGTAGCACTTACGAAAGGAATGAGAAAAAGCAAATGCTAATGTTCAGGCAACAAATTGTTGGAGATGCGGACTTCCGTCATGACAGGCAAAAATCCAGGCATGATTCCAGGAGGTAAGGGCAAAATGTACAGATTAGCACCAGGTGGTTAAAGCAGACAGACAAATCTCAATCCAACAGGTTAGCCTTGAACATCCAACAAATAAGGCTGTGTTATTCCAAGTTCATAACATACCAGAACACATGGTCATCTAAAATTTTGGGAAAAAGTGAAGAATAAACAAATGCAGTCAAACTTTTAAAACAACATTTAGCAAGTTCTGGCCTCTTCAAATATCTCCAGTGAAGTCTGCTCAACTGTAGAAACGCATTGCAAACAAGAGGAATACAGTATAAAGTCAGGCTCAATTTCTCAATGGAAAACTGGCCCAGTGCAGTTACAATTCACCACAATGAGTATTCTGATGGGAAGATACTGTATGCACTCATGTTCTGGGTGTCCTGAGACGGCTTGGTTGCACCAGTGCTACAAATGAATCTGAAAGATGAGCGTAGGAGGAAGAAGAGCTTGAACTGGGTTCAAAAAACAACACCTTATGGGTTAGCATCATTTTGTAGAGATCCATCACGTTACCCTCCGTTGTCCAGTTTGCTATGTCTAACAAGATGC
>JANJGN010003324.1:0-47348 GCA_026770705.1 Isurus oxyrinchus
ATCGTGGGTGATTGAGCAACTGGTGGGTGAATGAGCGAGGGGATGGGTGGGTGGGTGGGTGAAAGTGAGGAGGTGGGTGAAAGAGCAAGGGGTTAGAGCGGCGGGTGATAGAGTGAGGATTTGAGTGTTTGTTTGAGTGAGGGGGTGGCTGGGTGGGTGAATGACCCAGGGGTGGGTGGGTGTGCGGGTGAATGACCGTGGGGTGGGCGGGCGTTTGGGTGAATGAGCGAGGGGAGGGTGGGCAGGTGGGTGAATGCGCGAGTGGTGGTAAGTTGGGTGGGTGAATGAGCGAGGGGTGGGTGGGTGAATGAACGAGGGGTGGGCGGGCGGCTGGGTGAATGAGCGAGGGGTATGAGGGCGGGTGGTTGAATGTCCATGGGGTTAGGCTGGCGAGTGGTTGAAAGAGTGAGGGGGTGCATGGGTGATTGAGCAAGTGGTGGGTGAATGAGCGAGGGGATGGGTGGGTGGGTGGGTGAATGAGCGAGGGGTGGACGGTCGGGTGGGTGCATGACCGAGGGGTGGGTGGCTGGGTGGGCGAATGAGCGGAGGGCTGTGTGGGTGGGTGGGCGAATGAGCGAGGGCTGGGTGGGTGGGTGAATGAACGAATGAGCGAGGGGTGGTTGGGTTGGTGGGCGAATGAGCGAGGGCTGGGTGGGTGGGTGGGCGAATGAGCGAGGGCGGGGTGGGTGGGTGGGCGAATGAGCGAGGGCGGGGTGGGTGGGTGGGCGAATGAGCGAGGGCGGGGTGGGTGGGTGGGCGAATGAGCGAGGGCGGGGTGGGTGGGTGGGCGAATGAGCGAGGGCGGGGTGGGTTGGTGGGCGAATGAGCGAGTGCGGGGTGGGTGGGTGGGCGAATGAGCGAGGGCGGGGTGGGTGGGTGGGCGAATGAGCGAGGGCGGGGTGGGTGGGTGGGCGAATGAGCGAGGGCGGGGTGGGTGGGTGGGCGAATGAGCGGAGGGCTGTGTGGGTGGGTGGGCGAATGAGCGAGGGCTGGGTGGGTGGGTGAATGAACGAATGAGCGAGGGGTGGTTGGGTTGGTGGGCGAATGAGCGAGGGCTGGGTGGGTGGGTGGGCGAATGAGCGAGGGCTGGGTGGGTGGGTGGGCGAATGAGCGAGGGCTGGGTGGGTGGGTGGGCGAATGATCGAGGGCGGGGTGGGTGGGTGGGCGAATGAGCGACGGCGGGGTGGGTGGGTGGGCGAATGAGCGAGGGCGGTGTGGGTGGGTGGGCGAATGAGCGAGGGCGGGCTGGGTGGGTGGGCGAATGAGCGAGGGCGGGGTGGTGGGTGGGCGAATGAGCGAGGGCGGGGTGGGTGGGTGGGCGAATGAGCGAGGGCGGGGTGGGTGGGTGGGCGAATGAGCGAGGGCGGGGTGGGTGGGTGGGCGAATTTGCGAGGGCGGGGTGGGTGGGTGGGTGGGCGAATTTGCGAGGGCGGGGTGGGTGGGTGGGCGAATGAGCGAGGGCGGGGTGGGTGGGTGGGCGAATGAGCGAGGGCGGGGTGGGTGGGTGGGCGAATGAGCGAGGGCGGGGTGGGTGGGTGGGCGAATGAGCGAGGGCGGGGTGGGTGGGTGGGCGAATGAGCGAGGGCGGGGTGGGTGGGTGGGCGAATGAGCGAGGGCGGGGTGGGTGGGTGAGCGAATGAGCGAGGGCGGGGTGGGTGGGTGGGCGAATGAGCGAGGGCGGGGTGGGTGGGTGGGCGAATGAGCGAGGGGGTGGGTGAATGAGCGAGGGACAGGGTGAATGAGTGAGGGGTGGGCGGACGGGTGGTTAAATGTGCGAGGGGGTGGGCGAGTGAGTGGTTGAAAGAGTGAGGGGGCATCGTGGGTGATTGAGCAACTGGTGGGTGAATGAGCGAGGGGATGGGTGGGTGGGTGGGTGAAAGTGAGGAGGTGGGTGAAAGAGCAAGGGGTTAGAGCGGCGGGTGATAGAGTGAGGATTTGAGTGTTTGTTTGAGTGAGGGGGTGGCTGGGTGGGTGAATGACCCAGGGGTGGGTGGGTGTGCGGGTGAATGAGCGTGGGGTGGGCGGGCGTTTGGGTGAATGAGCGAGGGGAGGGTGGGCAGGTGGGTGAATGCGCGAGTGGTGGTAAGTTGGGTGGGTGAATGAGCGAGGGGTGGGTGGGTGAATGAACGAGGGGTGGGCGGGCGGCTGGGTGAATGAGCGAGGGGTATGAGGGCGGGTGGTTGAATGTCCATGGGGTTAGGCTGGCGAGTGGTTGAAAGAGTGAGGGGGTGCATGGGTGATTGAGCAAGTGGTGGGTGAATGAGCGAGGGGATGGGTGGGTGGGTGGGTGAATGAGCGAGGGGTGGACGGTCGGGTGGGTGCATGACCGAGGGGTGGGTGGCTGGGTGGGCGAATGAGCGGAGGGCTGTGTGGGTGGGTGGGCGAATGAGCGAGGGCTGGGTGGGTGGGTGAATGAACGAATGAGCGAGGGGTGGTTGGGTTGGTGGGCGAATGAGCGAGGGCTGGGTGGGTGGGTGGGCGAATGAGCGAGGGCGGGGTGGGTGGGTGGGCGAATGAGCGAGGGCGGGGTGGGTGGGTGGGCGAATGAGCGAGGGCGGGGTGGGTGGGTGGGCGAATGAGCGAGTGCGGGGTGGGTGGGTGGGCGAATGAGCGAGGGCGGGGTGGGTGGGTGGGCGAATGAGCGAGGGCGGGGTGGGTGGGTGGGCGAATGAGCGAGGGCGGGGTGGGTGGGTGGGCGAATGAGCGAGGGCGGGGTGGGTGGGTGGGCGAATGAGCGGAGGGCTGTGTGGGTGGGTGGGCGAATGAGCGAGGGCTGGGTGGGTGGGGTGAATGAACGAATGAGCGAGGGGTGGTTGGGTTGGTGGGCGAATGAGCGAGGGCTGGGTGGGTGGGTGGGCGAATGAGCGAGGGCTGGGTGGGTGGGTGGGCGAATGAGCGAGGGCTGGGTGGGTGGGTGGGCGAATGATCGAGGGCGGGGTGGGTGGGTGGGCGAACGAGCGACGGCGGGGTGGGTGGGTGGGCGAACGAGCGAGGGCGGTGTGGGTGGGTGGGCGAACGAGCGAGGGCGGGCTGGGAGGGTGGGCGAACGAGCGAGGGCGGGGTGGGTGGGTGGGCGAACGAGCGAGGGCGGGGTGGGTGGGTGGGCGAACGAGCGAGGGCGGTGTGGGTGGGTGGGCGAACGAGCGAGGGCGGGGTGGGTGGGTGGGCGAACGAGCGAGGGCGGGGTGGGTGGGTGGGCGAACGAGCGAGGGCGGGGTGGGTGGGGGGGCGAACGAGCGAGGGCGGGGTGGGTGGGGGGGCGAACGAGCGAGGGCGGGGTGGGTGGGTGGGCGAACGAGCGAGGGCGGGGTGGGTGGGTGGGCGAACGAGCGAGGGCGGGGTGGGTGGGTGGGCGAACGAGCGAGGGCGGGGTCTGTGGGTGGGCGAACGAGCCAGGGCTGGGTGGGTGGGTGGGCGAACGAGCCAGGGCTGGGTGGGTGGGTGGGCGAACGAGCGAGGGCTGGGTGGGTGGGTGGGCGAACGAGCGAGGGCTGGGTGGGTGGGTGGGCGAACGAGCGAGGGCTGGGTGGGTGGGTGGGCGAACGAGCGAGGGCTGGGTGGGTGGGTGGGCGAACGAGCGAGGGCTGGGTGGGTGGGTGGGCGAACGAGCGAGGGCTGGGAGGGTGGGTGGGCGAACGAGCGAGGGCTGGGTGGGTGGGTGGGCGAACGAGCGACGGCTGGGTGGGTGGGTGGGCGAACGAGCGACGGCTGGGTGGGTGGGTGGGCGAACGATCGAGGGCTGGGTGGGTGGGTGGGCGAACGAGCGAGGGCTGGGTGGGTGGGTGGGCGAACGAGCGAGGGCGGGGTGGGTGGGTGGGCGAACGAGCGAGTGCGGGGTGGGTGGGTGGGCGAACGAGCGAGGGCGAGGTGGGTGGGTGGGCGAACGAGCGAGGGCGGGGTGGGTGGGTGGGCGAATGAGCGAGGGCGGGGATGGTGGGTGGGCGAATGAGCGAGGGCGGGGTGGGTGGGTGGGCGAATGAGCGAGGGCGGGGTGGGTGGGTGGGCGAATGAGCGAGGGCTGGGTGGGTGGGTGGGCGAATGAGCGAGGGCTGGGTGGGTGGGTGGGTGAATGAGCGAGGGATGGGTGGGTTTGTGGGCGAATGAGCGAGGGCTGGGTGGGTGGGTGGGCGAATGAGCGAGGGCAGGGTGGGCGAATGAGCGAAGGCTGGGTGTGTGGGTGGGCAAATGAGCGAGGGCTGGGAGGGTGGGTGGGCGAATGAGCGAGGGCTGGGTGGGTGGGTGGGCGAATGAGCGACGGCTGGGTGGGTGGGTGGGCGAATGAGCGAGGGCTGGGTGGGTGGGTGGGTGAATGAGCGAGGGCTGGGTGGGTGGGTGGGTGGGTGAATGAGCGAGGGCTGTGTGCGTGGGTGGGTGGGTGAATGAGCGAGGGCTGGGTGGGTGGGTGGGTGGGCGAATGAGCGAGGGCTGGGTGGGTGGGTGGGCGAATGAGCGAGGGCTGTGTGGGTGGGTGGGCGAATGAGCGAGGGCTGGGTGGGTGGGAGAATGAGCGAGGGCTGGGTGGGTGGGTGGGCGAATGAGCGAGGGCTGGGTGGGTTGGTGGGCGAATGAGCGACGGCTGGGTGGGTGGGTGGGCGAATGAGCCAGGGCTGGGTGGGTGGGTGGGCGAATGAGCCAGGGCTGGGTGGGTAGGTGAATGAACGAATGAGCGAGGTGTGGTTGGATGGGTGGGTAAATGAGCGAGGGTGGGGTGGGTGGGTGGGCGAATGAGCGAGGCCGGGGTGGGTGGGTGGGCGAATGATCGAGGCCGGGGTGGGTGGGTGGGCGAATGAGCGAGGGCGGTGTGGGTTGGTGGGCGAATGAGCGAGGGCGGGGTGGGTGGGTGGGCGAATGAGCGAGGGCGGGGTGGGTGGGTGGGCGAATGAGCGAGGGCGTGGTGGGTGGGTGGGCGAATGAGCGAGGGCGGAGTGGGTGGGTGGGCGAATGAGCGAGGGCTGGGTGGGTGGGTGGGCGAATGAGCGAGGGGGTGGGTGAATGAGCGAGGGACAGGGTGAATGAGCGAGGGGTGGGCGGACGGGTGGTTGAATGTGCGAGGGGGGTGGCGAGTGAGTGGTTGAAAGAGTGAGGGGGCATCGTGGGTGATTGAGCAACTGGTGGGTGAATGAGCGAGGGGATGGGTGGGTGGGTGGGTGAAAGTGTGAGGAGGTGGGTGAAAGAGCAAGGGGTTAGAGCGGCGGGTGATAGAGTGAGGAGGTGAGTGTTTGTTTGAGTGAGGGGGTGGCTGGGTGGGTGAATGACCCAGGGGTGGGTGGGTGTGCGGGTGAATGAGCGTGGGGTGGGCGGGCGGTTGGGTGAATGAGCGAGGGGAGGGTGGGCAGGTGGGTGAATGCGCGAGTGGTGGTAAGATGGGTGGGTGAATGAGCGAGGGGTGGGTGGGTGAATGAACGAGGGGTGGGCGGGCGGCTGGGTGAATGAGCGAGGGGTATGAGGGCGGGTGGTTGAATGTCCATGGGGTTAGGCTGGCGAGTGGTTGAAAGAGTGAGGGGGTGCATGGGTGATTGAGCAAGTGGTGGGTGAATGAGCGAGGGGATGGGTGGGTGGGTGGGTGAATGAGCGAGGGGTGGACGGTCGGGTGGGTGCATGACCGAGGGGTGGGCGCGCGCGTGGTTGAATGAGCGAGGGGTGGGCGGACGGGTGGTTGAATGTGCGAGGGCATGGGCGGGCAAGTGGTTGAAAGAGTGAGGGGGCGCCTTGGTGATTGAGCGAGTGGTGGGTGAATGAGCGAGGGCAGGGTGGGTGGGTGGGCGAATGAGCGAGGGCTGGGTGTTTGGGTGGGCGAATGATCGAGGGCTGGGTGGGAGGGGGGGCGAATGAGCGAGGGCAGGGTGGGTGGGTGGGCGAATGAGCGAGGGCTGGGTGGGTGGGAGGGGGAATGAGCGAGGGCTGGGTGGGTGGATGGGCGAATGAGCGAGGGCTGGGTGGGTGGGTGGGCGAATGAGCGAGGGCTGGGTGGGTGGGTGGGCGAATGAGCGAGGGCTGGTTGGGTGGGTGGGCGAATGAGCGACGGCTGGGTGGGAGGGTGGGCGAATGAGCCAGGGCTTGGTGGGTGGGTGGGCGAATGAGCGGAGGGCTGGGCGGGTGGTTGGGCGAATGAGCGGAGGGCTGGGCGGGTGGGTGGGCGAATGAGCGGAGGGCTGGGCGGGTGGGTGTGCGAATGAGCGGAGGGCTGGGTGGCTGTGTGGGTGAATGAGCGGAGGGCTGGGTGGGTGGGTGGGCGAATGAGCGAGGGCTGGGTGGGTGGGTGAATGAACGAATGAGCGAGGGGTGGTTGGGTGGGTGGGTGAATGAGCGAGGGCTGGGTGGGTGGGTGGGTGAATGAGCGAGGGCTGGGTGGGTGGGTGGGTGAATGATCGAGGGCTGGGTGGGTTGGTGGGTGAATGAGCGAGGGCTGGGTGGGTGGGTGAATGAACGAATGAGCGAGGGCTGGGTGGGTGGGTGGGCGAATGAGCGAGGGCTGGGTGGGTGGGTGGGCGAATGAGCGAGGGCGTGGGCGGGCAAGTGGTTGAAAGAGTGAGGGGGTGCCTTGGTGATTGAGCGAGTGGTGGGTGAATGAGCGAGGGCTGGGTGTATGGGTGGGCGAATGATCGAGGGCTGGGTGGGTGGGTGGGCGAATGAGCGAGGGCTGGGTGGGTGGCTGGGCGAATGAGCGAGGGCTGGGTGGGTGGGTGGGCGAATGAGCGAGGGCTGGGTGGGAGGGTGGGCGAATGAGCGAGGGCTGGGTGGGAGGGTGGGCGAATGAGCCAGGGCTTGGTGGGTGGGTGGGCGAATGAGCGGAGGGCCGGGTGGGTGGGTGGGCGAATGAGCGAGGGCGGGGTGGGTGGGTGGGCGAATGAGCGAGGGCGGGGTGGGTGGGTGGGCGAATGAGCGAGGGCGGGGTGGGTGGGTGGGCGAATGAGCGAGGGCGGGGTGGGTGGGTGGGCGAATGAGCGAGGGCGGGGTGGGTGGGTGGGCGAATGAGCGAGGGCGGGGTGGGTGGGTGGGCGAATGAGCGAGGGCGGGGTGGGTGGGTGGGCGAATGAGCGAGGGCGGGGTGGGTGGGTGGGCGAATGAGCGAGGGCGGGGTGGGTGGGTGGGCGAATGAGCGAGGGCGGGGTGGGTGGGTGGGCGAATGAGCGAGGGCGGGGTGGGTGGGTGGGCGTATGAGCGAGGGCGGGGTGGGTGGGTGGGCGTATGAGCGAGGGCGGGGTTGGTGGGTGGGCGAATGAGCGAGGGCGGGGAGGGTGGGTGGGCGAATGAGCGAGGGCTGGTTGGGTGGCTGGGCGAATGAGCGAGGGCTGGGTGGGTGGCTGGGCGAATGAGCGAGGGCTGGGTGGGTGGCTGGGCGAATGAGCGAGGGCTGGGTGGGTGGGTGGGCGAATGAGCGAGGGCTGGGTGGGTGGGTGGGCGAATGAGCGAGGGCTGGGTGGGTGGGTGGGCGAATGAGCGAGGGCTGGGTTGGAGGGTGGGCGAATGAGCGAGGGCTGGGTGGGTGGGTGGGCGAATGAGCGTGGGCTGCGTGGGTGGGTGGGCGAATGAGCGAGGGCTGTGTGGGTGGGTGGGCGAATGAGCGAGGGATGGGTGGGTATGTGGGCGAATGAGCGAGGTCTGGGTGGGTGGGTGGGCGAATGAGCGAGGGCAGGGTGGGTGAATGAGCGAGGGCTGGGTGGGTGGGTGGGCGAATGAGCGAGAGCTGGGAGGGTGGGTGGGCGAATGAGCGAGGGCTGGGTGGGTGGGTGGGCGAATGAGCGAGGGCTGGGTGGGTGGGTGGGCGAATGAGCGAGAGCTGGGAGGGTGGGTGGGCGAATGAGCGAGGGCTGGGTGGGTGGGTGGGCGAATGAGCGAGGGCTGGGTGGGTGGGTGGGCGAATGAGCGAGGGCTGGGTGGGTGGGTGGGTGAATGAGCGAGGGCTGGGTGGTTGGGTGGGTGGGTGAATGAGCGAGGGCTGGGTGCATGGGTGGGTGGGTGAATGAGCGAGGGCTGGGTGGGTGGGTGGGTGGGCGAATGAGCGAGGGCTGGGTGGGTGGGTGGGCGAATGAGCGAGGGCTGGGTGGGTGGGTGGGCGAATGAGCGAGGGCTCTGTGGGTGGGTGGGCGAATGAGCGAGGGCTGGGTGGGTGTGAGAATGAGCGAGGGCTGGGTGGGTGGGTGGGCGAATGAGCGAGGGCTGGGTGGGTGTGAGAATGAGCGAGGGCTGGGTGGGTGGGTGGGCGAATGAGCCAGGGCTGGGTGGGTGGGTGTGCGAAATAGCGGAGGGCTGGGTGGGTTGGTGGGCGAATGAGCGGAGGGCTGGGTGGGTGGGTGGGCGAATGAGCGGAGGGCTGGGTGGGTGGGTGGGCGAATGAGCGGAGGGCTGGGTGGGTGGGTGGGCGAATGAGCGCAGGGCTGGGTGGGTGGGTGGGCGAATGAGCGAGGGCTGGGTGGGTGGGTGAATGAACGAATGAGCGAGGGCTGGTTGGATGCGTGGGTGAATGAGCGAGGGAGGGGTGGGTGGGTTGGCGAATGAGCGAGGGCTGGGTGGGTGGGTGAATGAACGAATGAGCGAGGGCTGGGTGGGTGGGTGGGTGAATGAGCGAGGGCTGGGTGGGTGGGTGGGCGAATGAGCGAGGGCTGGGTGGGTGGGTGAATGAACGAATGAGCGAGGGCTGGGTGGGTGGGTGGGTGAATGAGCGAGGGCTGGGTGGGTGGGTGGGTGAATGATCGAGGGCTGCTTGGGTGGGTGCGTGAATGAGCGAGGGCTGGGTGGGTGGGTGGGCGAATGAGCGAGGGCTGGGTGGGTGGGTGAATGAACGAATGAGCGAGGGCTGGGTGGGTGGGTGGGCGAATGAGCGAGGGCTGTGTGGGTGGGTGGGTGAATGATCGAGGGCTGGGTGGGTGGGTGCGTGAATGAGCGAGGGCGGGGTGGGTGGGTGGGCGAATGAGCGAGGGCGGGGTGGGTGGGTGGGCTAATGAGCGAGGGCTGGGTGGGTGGGTGGGCGAATGAGCGAGGGCTGGTTGGGTGGGTGGGCGAATGAGCGAGGGCTGGGTGGGTGGGTGGGCGAATGAGCGAGGGCTGGGTGGGTGGGTGGGCGAATGAGCGAGGGCTGCGTGGGTGGGTGGGCGAATGAGCGAGGGCTGGGTGGGTGGGTGGGCGAATGAGCGAGGGCTGGGTGGGTGGGTGGGCGAATGAGCGAGGGATGGGTGGGTGGGTGGGCGAATGAGCGAGGGATGGGTGGGTATGTGGGCGAATGAGCGAGGTCTGGGTGGGTGGGTGGGCGAATGAGCGAGGGCAGGGTGGGCGAATGAGCGAGGGCTGGGTGGGTGGGTGGGCGAATGAGCGAGAGCTGGGAGGGTGGGTGGGCGAATGAGCGAGGGCTGGGTGGGTGGGTGGGCGAATGAGCGACGGCTGGGTGGGTGGGTGGGCGAATGAGCGAGGGCTGGGTGGGTGGGTGGGCGAAAGAGCGAGGGCTGGGTGGGTGGGTGGGCGAATGAGCGAGGGCTGGGTGGGTGGGTGGGTGAATGAGCGAGGGCTGGGTGGGTGGGTGGGTGGGTGAATGAGCGAGGGCTGGGTGCGTGGGTGGGTGGGCGAATGAGCGAGGGCTGGGTGGGTGGGTGGGTGGGCGAATGAGCGAGGGCTGGGTGGGTGGGTGGGCGAATGAGCGAGGGCTCTGTGGGTGGGTGGGCGAATAAGCGAGGGCTGGGTGGGTGTGAGAATGAGCGAGGGCTGGGTGGGTGGGTGGGCGAATGAGCGAGGGCTGGGTGGGTGGGTGGGCGAATGAGCGAGGGCTGGGTGGGTGGGTGGGCGAATGACCGAGGGCTGGGTGGGTGGGTGGGCGAATGAGCGACGGCTGGGTGGGTGGGTGGGCGAATGAGCCAGGGCTGGGTGGGTGGGTGTGCGAAATAGCGGAGGGCTGGGTGGGTTGGTGGGCGAATGAGCGGAGGGCTGGGTGGGTGGGTGGGCGAATGAGCGGAGGGCTGGGTGGGTGGGTGGGCGAATGAGCGGAGGGCTGGGTGGGTGGGTGGGCGAATGAGCGCAGGGCTGGGTGGGTGGGTGGGCGAATGAGCGAGGGCTGGGTGGGTGGGTGAATGAACGAATGAGCGAGGGGTGGTTGGATGGGTGGGTGAATGAGCGAGGGAGGGGTGGGTGGGTTGGCGAATGAGCGAGGGCTGGGTGGGTGTGTGAATGAACGAATGAGCGAGGGCTGGGTGGGTGGGTGGGTGAATGAGCGAGGGCTGGGTGGGTGGGTGGGCGAATGAGCGAGGGCTGGGTGGGTGGGTGAATGAACGAATGAGCGAGGGGTGGTTGGATGGGTGGGTGAATGAGTGAGGGAGGGGTGGGTGGGTTGGCGAATGAGCGAGGGCTGGGTGGGTGGGTGAATGAACGAATGAGCGAGGGCTGGGTGGGTGGGTGGGTGAATGAGCGAGGGCTGGGTGGGTGGGTGGGTGAATGAGCGAGGGCTGGGTGGGTGGGTGGGTGAATGAGCGAGGGCTGGGTGGGTGGGTGGGTGAATGATCGAGGGCTGCTTGGGTGGGTGCGTGAATGAGCGAGGGCGGGGTGGGTGGGTGGGCGAATGAGCGAGGGCGGGGTGGGTGGGTGGGCGAATGAGCGAGGGCGGGGTGGGTGGGTGGGCGAATGAGCGAGGGCGGGGTGGGTGGGTGGGCGAATGAGCGAGGGCGGGGTGGGTGGGTGGGCGAATGAGCGAGGGCGGGGTGGGTGGGTGGGCGAATGAGCGAGGGCGGGGTGGGTGGGTGGGCGAATGAGCGAGGGCGGGGTGGGTGGGTGGGCGAATGAGCGAGGGCTGCGTGGGTGGGTGGGCGAATGAGCGAGGGCTGGGTGTGTGGGTGGGCGAATGAGCGAGGGATGGGTGGGTATGTGGGCGAATGAGCGAGGGATGGGTGGGTATGTGGGCGAATGAGCGAGGGCAGGGTGGGCGAATGAGCGAGGGCTGGGTGGGTGGGTGGGCGAATGAGCGAGAGCTGGGAGGGTGGGTGGGCGAATGAGCGAGGGCTGGGTGGGTGGGTGGGCGAATGAGCGACGGCTGGGTGGGTGGGTGGGCGAATGAGCGAGGGCTGGGTGGGTGGGTGGGTGAATGAGCGACGGCTGGGTGAATGAGCGAGGGCTGGGTGCGTGGGTGGGTGGGTGAATGAGCGAGGGCTGGGTGGGTGGGTGGGTGGGCGAATGAGCGAGGGCTGGGTGGGTGGGTGGGCGAATGAGCGAGGGCTCTGTGTGTGGGTGGGCGAATGAGCGAGGGCTGGGTGGGTGTGAGAATGAGCGAGGGCTGGGTGGGTGGGTGGGCGAATGAGCGACGGCTGGGTGGGTGGGTGGGAGAATGAGCCAGGGCTGGTTGGGTGGGTGGGCGAAATAGCGGAGGGCTGGGTGGGTGGGTGGGCGAATGAGCGGAGGGCTGGGTGGGTGGGTGGGCGAATGAGCGGAGGGCTGGGTGGGTGGGTGGGCGAATGAGTGCAGGGCTGGGTGGGTGGGTGGGCGAATGAGCGAGGGCTGGGTGGGTGGGTGAATGAACGAATGAGCGAGGGGTGGTTGGATGGGTGGGTAAATGAGCGAGGGAGGGGTGGTTGGGTTGGCGAATGAGCGAGGGCGTGGTGGGTGGGTGGGCGAATGATCGAGGGCGGGGTGGGTGGGTGGGCGAATGAGCGAGGGCGGGGTGGGTTGGTGGGCGAATGAGCGAGGGCGGGGTGGGTGGGTGGGCGAATGAGCGAGGGCGGGGTGGGTGGGTGGGCGAATGAGCGAGGGCGGGGTGGGTGGGTGGGCGAATGAGCGAGGGCGGGGTGGGTGGGTGGGCGAATGAGCGAGGGCGGGTTGGGTGGGTGGGCGATATGAGCGAGGGGGTGGGTGAATGTGCGAGGGACAGGGTGAATGAGCGAGGGGTGGGCGGACGGGTGGTTGAATGTGCGAGGGGGTGGGCGGGCAAGTGGTTGAAAGAGTGAGGGGGTGCCTTGGTGATTGAGCGAGTGGTGGGTGAATAAGCGAGGGCTGGGTGGGTGGGTGGGCGAATGATCGAGGGCTGGATGGGTGGGTGGGCGAATGAGCGAGGGCTGGGTGGGTGGGTGGGCGAATGAGCGGAGGGCTTGGCGGGTGGGTGGGGGAATGAGCGAGGGCTGGGTGGGTGGGTGGGCGAATGAGCGAGGGCTCTGTGGGTGGGTGGGCGAATAAGCGAGGGCTGGGTGGGTGTGAGAATGAGCGAGGGCTGGGTGGGTGGGTGGGCGAATGAGCGAGGGCTGGGTGGGTGGGTGGGCGAATGAGCGAGGGCTGGGTGGGTGGGTGGGCGAATGAGCGACGGCTGGGTGGGAAGGTGGGCGAATGAGCCAGGGCTGGGTGGGTGGGTGGGCGAAATAGCGGAGGGCTGGGTGGGTGGGTGGGCGAATGAGCGGAGGGCTGGGTGGGTGGGTGGGCGAATGAGCGGAGGGCTGGGTGGGTGGGTGGGCGAATGAGCGCAGGGCTGGGTGGGTGGGTGGGCGAATGAGCGCAGGGCTGGGTGGGTGGGTGAATGAATGAATGAGCGAGGGGTGGTTGGATGGGTGGGTAAATGAGCGAGGGAGGGGTGGGTGGGTTGGCGAATGAGCGAGGGCGGGGTGGGTGGGTGGGCGAATGAGCGAGGGCTGGGTGTTTGGGTGAATGAACGAATGAGCGAGGGGTGGTTGGATGGGTGGGTAAATGAGCGAGGGAGTGGTGGGTGGGTGGGCGAATGAGCGAGGGCGGGGTGGGTGGGTGGGCGAATGAGCGAGGGCGGGGTGGGTGGGTGGGCGAATGAGCGAGGGCGGGGTGGGTTGGTGGGCGAATGAGCGAGGGCGGGGTGGGTGGGTGGGCGAATGAGCGAGGGCGGGGTGGGTGGGTGGGCGAATGAACGAGGGCGGGGTGGGTGGGTGGGCGAGATGAGCGAGGGCGGGGTGGGTGGGTGGGCGAATGAGCGAGGGCGGGGTGGGTGGGTGGGCGAATGAGCGAGGGCTGGGTAGGTGGGTGGGCGAATGAGCGAGGGGGTGGGTGAATGAGCGAGGGACAGGGTGAATGAGCGAGGGGTGGGCGGACGGGTGGTTGAATGTGCGAGGGGGTGGGCGAGTGAGTGGTTGAAAGAGTGAGGGGGCATCGTGGGTGATTGAGCAACTGGTGGGTGAATGAGCGAGGGGATGGGTGGGTGGGTGGGCGAATGAGCGAGGGCTGGGTGGGTGGGTGGGCGAATGAGCGAGGGCTGGGTGGGTTGGTGGGTGAATGAGCGAGGGGATGGGTGGGTGGGTGGGCGAATGAGCGAGGGCTGGGTGGGTGGGTGGGCGAATGAGCGAGAGCTGGGAGGGTGGGTGGGCGAATGAGCGAGGGCTGGGTGGGTGGGTGGGCGAATGAGCGAGGGCTGGGTGGGTGGGTGGGCGAATGAGCGAGGGCTGGGTGGGTGGGTGGGTGAATGAGCGAGGGCTGGGTGGGTGGGTGGGTGGGTGAATGAGCGAGGGCTGGGTGCGTGGGTGGGTGGGTGAATGAGCGAGGGCTGGGTGGGTGGGTGGGTGGGCGAATGAGCGAGGGCTGGGTGGGTGGGTGGGCGAATGAGCGAGGGCTGGGTGGGTGGGTGGGCGAATGAGCGAGGGCTCTGTGGGTGGGTGGGCGAATGAGCGAGGGCTGGGTGGGTGTGAGAATGAGCGAGGGCTGGGTGGGTGGGTGGGCGAATGAGCGAGGGCTGGGTGGTTGGGTGGGCGAATGAGCGAGGGCTGGGTGGGTGGGTGGGAGAATGAGCGAGGGCTGGGTGGGTGGGTGGGCGAATGAGCGACGGCTGGGTGGGTGCGTGGGCGAATGAGCCAGGGCTGGGTGGGTGGGTGTGCGAAATAGCGGAGGGCTGGGTGGGTTGGTGGGCGAATGAGCGGAGGGCTGGGTGGGTGGGTGGGCGAATGAGCGGAGGGCTGGGTGGGTGGGTGGGCGAATGAGCGGAGGGCTGGGGGGGTGGGTGGGCGAATGAGCGCAGGGCTGGGTGGGTGGGTGGGCGAATGAACGAGGGCTGGGTGGGTGGGTGAATGAACGAATGAGCGAGGGCTGGTTGGATGCGTGGGTGAATGAGCGAGGGAGGGGTGGGTGGGTTGGCGAATGAGCGAGGGCTGGGTGGGTGTGTGAATGAACGAATGAGCGAGGGCTGGGTGGGTGGGTGGGTGAATGAGCGAGGGCTGGGTGGGTGGGTGGGTGAATGAGCGAGGGCTGGGTGGGTGGGTGAATGAACGAATGAGCGAGGGGTGGTTGGATGGGTGGGTGAATGAGCGAGGGAGGGGGTGGGGGGGTTGGCGAATGAGCGAGGGCTGGGTGGGTGGGTGAATGAACGAATGAGCGAGGGCTGGGTGGGTGGGTGGGTGAATGAGCGAGGGCTGGGTGGGTGGGTGGGTGAATGATCGAGGGCTGCTTGGGTGGGTGCGTGAATGAGAGAGGGCTGGGTGGGTGGGTGGGCGAATGAGCGAGGGCTGGGTGGGTGGGTGAATGAACGAATGAGCGAGGGCTGGGTGGGTGGGTGGGCGAATGAGCGAGGGCTGGGTGGGTGGGTGGGCGAATGATCGAGGGCTGGGTGGGTGGGTGCGTGAATGAGCGAGGGCGGGGTGGGTGGGTGGGCGAATGAGCGAGGGCGGGGTGGGTGGGTGGGCGAATGAGCGAGGGCGGGGTGGGTGGGTGGGCGAATGAGCGAGGGCGGGGTGGGTGGGTGGGCGAATGAGCGAGGGCGGGGTGGGTGGGTGGGCGAATGAGCGAGGGCGGGGTGGGTGGGTGGGCGAATGAGCGAGGGCGGGGTGGGTGGGTGGGCGAATGAGCGAGGGCGGGGTGGGTGGGTGGGCGAATGAGCGAGGGCGGGGTGGGTGGGTGGGCGAATGAGCGAGGGCGGGGTGGGTGGGTGGGCGAATGAGCGAGGGCTGGGTGGGTGGGTGGGCGAATGAGCGAGGGCTGGGTGGGTGGGTGGGCGAATGAGCGAGGGCTGGGTGGGTGGGTGGGCGAATGAGCGAGGGCTGCGTGGGTGGGTGGGCGAATGAGCGAGGGCTGCGTGGGTGGGTGGGCGAATGAGCGAGGGCTGGGTGGGTGGGTGGGCGAATGAGCGAGGGATGGGTGGGTGGGTGGGCGAATGAGCGAGGGATGGGTGGGTATGTGGGCGAATGAGCGAGGTCTGGGTGGGTGGGTGGGCGAATGAGAGAGGGCAGGGTGGGCGAATGAGCGAGGGCTGGGTGGGTGGGTGGGCGAATGAGCGAGAGCTGGGAGGGTGGGTGGGCGAATGAGCGAGGGCTGGGTGGGTGGGTGGGCGAATGAGCGACGGCTGGGTGGGTGGGTGGGCGAATGAGCGAGGGCTGGGTGGGCGGGTGGGCGAATGAGCGAGGGCTGGGTGGGTGGGTGGGTGAATGAGCGAGGGCTGGGTGGGTGGGTGGGTGGGTGAATGAGCGAGGGCTGGGTGGGTGGGTGGGTGGGTGAATGAGCGAGGGCTGGGTGCGTGGGTGGGTGGGCGAATGAGCGAGGGCTGGGTGGGTGGGTGGGTGGGCGAATGAGCGAGGGCTGGGTGGGTGGGTGGGCGAATGAGCGAGGGCTCTGTGGATGGGTGGGCGAATGAGCGAGGGCTGGGTGGGTGTGAGAATGAGCGAGGGCTGGGTGGGTGGGTGGGCGAATGAGCGAGGGCTGGGTGGGTGGGTGGGCGAATGAGCGACGGCTGGGTGGGTGGGTGGGCGAATGAGCCAGGGCTGGGTGGGTGGGTGTGCGAAATAGCGGAGGGCTGGGTGGGTTGGTGGGCGAATGAGCGGAGGGCTGGGTGGGGGGTGGGCGAATGAGCGGAGGGCTGGGTGGGTGGGTGGGCGAATGAGCGCAGGGCTGGGTGGGTGGGTGGGCTAATGAGCGAGGGCTGGGTGGGTGGGTGAATGAACGAATGAGCGAGGGGTGGTTGGATGGGTGGGTGAATGAGCGAGGGAGGGGTGGGTGGGTTGGCGAATGAGCGAGGGCTGGGTGGGTGTGTGAATGAACGAATGAGCGGAGGGCTGGGTGGGTGGGTGGGTGAATGAGCGAGGGCTGGGTGGGTGGGTGGGCGAATGAGCGAGGGCTGGGTGGGTGGGTGAATGAACGAATGAGCGAGGGGTGGTTGGATGGGTGGGTGAATGAGCGAGGGAGGGGTGGGTGGGTTGGCGAATGAGCGAGGGCTGGGTGGGTGGGTGAATGAACGAATGAGCGAGGGCTGGGTGGGTGGGTGGGTGAATGAGCGAGGGCTGGGTGGGTGGGTGGGTGAATGAGCGAGGGCTGGGTGGGTGGGTGGGTGAATGAGCGAGGGCTGGGTGGGTGGGTGGGTGAATGATCGAGGGCTGCTTGGGTGGGTGCGTGAATGAGCGAGGGCGGGGTGGGTGGGTGGGCGAATGAGCGAGGGCGGGGTGGGTGGGTGGGCGAATGAGCGAGGGCTGGGTGGGTGGGTGGGCGAATGAGCGAGGGCGGGGTGGGTGGGTGGGCGAATGAGCGAGGGCGGGGTGGGTGGGTGGGCGAATGAGCGAGGGCGGGGTGGGTGGGTGGGCGAATGAGCGAGGGCGGGGTGGGTGGGTGGGCGAATGAGCGAGGGCGGGGTGGGTGGGTGGGCGAATGAGCGAGGGCGGGGTGGGCGAATGAGCGAGGGCTGGGTGGGTGGGTGGGCAAATGAGCGAGAGCTGGGAGGGTGGGTGGGCGAATGAGCGAGGGCTGGGTGGGTGGGTGGGCGAATGAGCGACGGCTGGGTGGGTGGGTGGGCGAATGAGCGAGGGCTGGGTGGGTGGGTGGGTGAATGAGCGAGGGCTGGGTGAATGAGCGAGGGCTGGGTGCGTGGGTGGGTGGGTGAATGAGCGAGGGCTGGGTGGGTGGGTGGGTGGGCGAATGAGCGAGGGCTGGGTGGGTGGGTGGGCGAATGAGCGAGGGCTCTGTGTGTGGGTGGGCGAATGAGCGAGGGCTGGGTGGGTGGGTGAATGAACGAATGAGCGAGGGCTGGGTGGGTGGGTGGGTGAATGAGCGAGGGCTGGGTGGGTGGGTGGGTGAATGATCGAGGGCTGCTTGGGTGGGTGCGTGAATGAGCGAGGGCTGGGTGGGTGGTGGGCGAATGAGCGAGGGCTGGGTGGGTGGGTGAATGAACGAATGAGCGAGGGCTGTGTGGGTGGGTGGGCGAATGAGCGAGGGCTGTGTGGGTGGGTGGGTGAATGATCGAGGGCTGGGTGGGTGGGTGCGTGAATGAGCGAGGGCGGGGTGGGTGGGTGGGCGAATGAGCGAGGGCGGGGTGGGTGGGTGTTCTAATGAGCGAGGGCTGGGTGGGTGGGTGGGCGAATGAGCGAGGGCTGGTTGGGTGGGTGGGCGAATGAGCGAGGGCTGGGTGGGTGGGTGGGCGAATGAGCGAGGGCTGGGTGGGTGGGTGGGCGAATGAGCGAGGGCTGCGTGGGTGGGTGGGCGAATGAGCGAGGGCTGGGTGGGTGGGTGGGCGAATGAGCGAGGGCTGGGTGGGTGGGTGGGCGAATGAGCGAGGGATGGGTGGGTGGGTGGGCGAATGAGCGAGGGATGGGTGGGTATGTGGGCGAATGAGCGAGGTCTGGGTGGGTGGGTGGGCGAATGAGCGAGGGCAGGGTGGGCGAATGAGCGAGGGCTGGGTGGGTGGGTGGGCGAATGAGCGAGAGCTGGGAGGGTGGGTGGGCGAATGAGCGAGGGCTGGGTGGGTGGGTGGGCGAATGAGCGACGGCTGGGTGGGTGGGTGGGCGAATGAGCGAGGGCTGGGTGGGTGGGTGGGCGAATGAGCGAGGGCTGGGTGGGTGGGTGGGCGAATGAGCGAGGGCTGGGTGGGTGGGTGGGTGAATGAGCGAGGGCTGGGTGGGTGGGTGGGTGGGTGAATGAGCGAGGGCTGGGTGCGTGGGTGGGTGGGCGAATGAGCGAGGGCTGGGTGGGTGGGTGGGTGGGCGAATGAGCGAGGGCTGGGTGGGTGGGTGGGCGAATGAGCGAGGGCTCTGTGGGTGGGTGGGCGAATAAGCGAGGGCTGGGTGGGTGTGAGAATGAGCGAGGGCTGGGTGGGTGGGTGGGCGAATGAGCGAGGGCTGGGTGGGTGGGTGGGCGAATGAGCGAGGGCTGGGTGGGTGGGTGGGCGAATGACCGAGGGCTGGGTGGGTGGGTGGGCGAATGAGCGACGGCTGGGTGGGTGGGTGGGCGAATGAGCCAGGGCTGGGTGGGTGGGTGTGCGAAATAGCGGAGGGCTGGGTGGGTTGGTGGGCGAATGAGCGGAGGGCTGGGTGGGTGGGTGGGCGAATGAGCGGAGGGCTGGGTGGGTGGGTGGGCGAATGAGCGCAGGGCTGGGTGGGTGGGTGGGCGAATGAGCGAGGGCTGGGTGGGTGGGTGAATGAACGAATGAGCGAGGGGTGGTTGGATGGGTGGGTGAATGAGCGAGGGAGGGGTGGGTGGGTTTGCGAATGAGCGAGGGCTGGGTGGGTGTGTGAATGAACGAATGAGCGAGGGCTGGGTGGGTGGGTGGGTGAATGAGCGAGGGCTGGGTGGGTGGGTGGGCGAATGAGCGAGGGCTGGGTGTGTGGGTGAATGAACGAATGAGCGAGGGGTGGTTGGATGGGTGGGTGAATGAGTGAGGGAGGGGTGGGTGGGTTGGCGAATGAGCGAGGGCTGGGTGGGTGGGTGAATGAACGAATGAGCGAGGGCTGGGTGGGTGGGTGGGTGAATGAGCGAGGGCTGGGTGGGTGGGTGGGTGAATGAGCGAGGGCTGGGTGGGTGGGTGGGTGAATGAGCGAGGGCTGGGTGGGTGGGTGGGTGAATGATCGAGGGCTGCTTGGGTGGGTGCGTGAATGAGCGAGGGCGGGGTGGGTGGGTGGGCGAATGAGCGAGGGCGGGGTGGGTGGGTGGGCGAATGAGCGAGGGCGGGGTGGGTGGGTGGGCGAATGAGCGAGGGCGGGGTGGGTGGGTGGGCGAATGAGCGAGGGCGGGGTGGGTGGGTGGGCGAATGAGCGAGGGCGGGGTGGGTGGGTGGGCGAATGAGCGAGGGCGGGGTGGGTGGGTGGGCGAATGAGCGAGGGCGGGGTGGGTGGGTGGGCGAATGAGCGAGGGCGGGGTGGGTGGGTGGGCGAATGAGCGAGGGCGGGGTGGGTGGGTGGGCGAATGAGCGAGGGCTGCGTGGGTGGGTGGGCGAATGAGCGAGGGCTGGGTGTGTGGGTGGGCGAATGAGCGAGGGATGGGTGGGTATGTGGGCGAATGAGCGAGGGATGGGTGGGTATGTGGGCGAATGAGCGAGGGCAGGGTGGGCGAATGAGCGAGGGCTGGGTGGGTGGGTGGGCAAATGAGCGAGAGCTGGGAGGGTGGGTGGGCGAATGAGCGAGGGCTGGGTGGGTGGGTGGGCGAATGAGCGACGGCTGGGTGGGTGGGTGGGCGAATGAGCGAGGGCTGGGTGGGTGGGTGGGTGAATGAGCGACGGCTGGGTGAATGAGCGAGGGCTGGGTGCGTGGGTGGGTGGGTGAATGAGCGAGGGCTGGGTGGGTGGGTGGGTGGGCGAATGAGCGAGGGCTGGGTGGGTGGGTGGGCGAATGAGCGAGGGCTCTGTGTGTGGGTGGGCGAATGAGCGAGGGCTGGGTGGGTGTGAGAATGAGCGAGGGCTGGGTGGGTGGGTGGGCGAATGAGCGACGGCTGGGTGGGTGGGTGGGAGAATGAGCCAGGGCTGGTTGGGTGGGTGGGCGAAATAGCGGAGGGCTGGGTGGGTGGGTGGGCGAATGAGCGGAGGGCTGGGTGGGTGGGTGGGCGAATGAGCGGAGGGCTGGGTGGGTGGGTGGGCGAATGAGCGGAGGGCTGGGTGGGTGGGTGGGCGAATGAGCGCAGGGCTGGGTGGGTGGGTGGGCGAATGAGCGAGGGCTGGGTGGGTGGGTGAATGAACGAATGAGCGAGGGGTGGTTGGATGGGTGGGTAAATGAGCGAGGGAGGGGTGGTTGGGTTGGCGAATGAGCGAGGGCGTGGTGGGTGGGTGGGCGAATGATCGAGGGCGGGGTGGGTGGGTGGGCGAATGAGCGAGGGCGGGGTGGGTTGGTGGGCGAATGAGCGAGGGCGGGGTGGGTGGGTGGGCGAATGAGCGAGGGCGGGGTGGGTGGGTGGGCGAATGAGCGAGGGCGGGGTGGGTGGGTGGGCGAATGAGCGAGGGCGGGGTGGGTGGGTGGGCGAATGAGCGAGGGCGGGTTGGGTGGGTGGGCGAATGAGCGAGGGGGTGGGTGAATGTGCGAGGGACAGGGTGAATGAGCGAGGGGTGGGCGGACGGGTGGTTGAATGTGCGAGGGGGTGGGCGGGCAAGTGGTTGAAAGAGTGAGGGGGGTGCCTTGGTGATTGAGCGAGTGGTGGGTGAATAAGCGAGGGCTGGGTGGGTGGGTGGGCGAATGATCGAGGGCTGGATGGGTGGGTGGGCGAATGAGCGAGGGCTGGGTGGGTGGGTGGGCGAATGAGCGGAGGGCTTGGCGGGTGGGTGGGGGAATGAGCGAGGGCTGGGTGGGTGGGTGGGCGAATGAGCGAGGGCTCTGTGGGTGGGTGGGCGAATGAGCGAGGGCTGGGTGGGTGTGAGAATGAGCGAGGGCTGGGTGGGTGGGTGGGCGAATGAGCGAGGGCTGGGTGGGTGGGTGGGCGAATGAGCGAGGGCTGGGTGGGTGGGTGGGCGAATGAGCGACGGCTGGGTGGGAAGGTGGGCGAATGAGCCAGGGCTGGGTGGGTGGGTGGGCGAAATAGCGGAGGGCTGGGTGGGTGGGTGGGCGAATGAGCGGAGGGCTGGGTGGGTGGGTGGGCGAATGAGCGCAGGGCTGGGTGGGTGGGTGGGCGAATGAGCGCAGGGCTGGGTGGGTGGGTGAATGAATGAATGAGCGAGGGGTGGTTGGATGGGTGGGTAAATGAGCGAGGGAGGGGTGGGTGGGTTGGCGAATGAGCGAGGGCGGGGTGGGTGGGTGGGCGAATGAGCGACGGCTGGGTGGGTGGGTGGGCGAATGAGCCAGGGCTGGGTGGGTGGGTGGGCGAATGAGCGAGGGCTGGGTGTTTGGGTGAATGAACGAATGAGCGAGGGGTGGTTGGATGGGTGGGTAAATGAGCGAGGGAGTGGTGGGTGGGTGGGCGAATGAGCGAGGGCGGGGTGGGTGGGTGGGCGAATGAGCGAGGGCGGGGTGGGTGGGTGGGCGAATGAGCGAGGGCGGGGTGGGTTGGTGGGCGAATGAGCGAGGGCGGGGTGGGTGGGTGGGCGAATGAGCGAGGGCGGGGTGGGTGGGTGGGCGAATGAACGAGGGCGGGGTGGGTGGGTGGGCGAATGAGCGAGGGCGGGGTGGGTGGGTGGGCGAATGAGCGAGGGCGGGGTGGGTGGGTGGGCGAATGAGCGAGGGCTGGGTAGGTGGGTGGGCGAATGAGCGAGGGGGTGGGTGAATGAGCGAGGGACAGGGTGAATGAGCGAGGGGTGGGCGGACGGGTGGTTGAATGTGCGAGGGGGGTGGGCGAGTGAGTGGTTGAAAGAGTGAGGGGGCATCGTGGGTGATTGAGCAACTGGTGGGTGAATGAGCGAGGGGATGGGTGGGTGGGTGGGCGAATGAGCGAGGGCTGGGTGGGTGGGTGGGCGAATGAGCGAGGGCTGGGTGGGTTGGTGGGTGAATGAGCGAGGGGATGGGTGGGTGGGTGGGCGAATGAGCGAGGGCTGGGTGGGTGGGTGGGCGAATGAGCGAGAGCTGGGAGGGTGGGTGGGCGAATGAGCGAGGGCTGGGTGGGTGGGTGGGCGAATGAGCGAGGGCTGGGTGGGTGGGTGGGCGAATGAGCGAGGGCTGGGTGGGTGGGTGGGCGAATGAGCGAGGGCTGGGTGGGTGGGTGGGTGAATGAGCGAGGGCTGGGTGGGTGGGTGGGTGGGTGAATGAGCGAGGGCTGGGTGCGTGGGTGGGTGGGTGAATGAGCGAGGGCTGGGTGGGTGGGTGGGTGGGCGAATGAGCGAGGGCTGGGTGGGTGGGTGGGCGAATGAGCGAGGGCTGGGTGGGTGGGTGGGCGAATGAGCGAGGGCTCTGTGGGTGGGTGGGCGAATGAGCGAGGGCTGGGTGGGTGTGAGAATGAGCGAGGGCTGGGTGGGTGGGTGGGCGAATGAGCGAGGGCTGGGTGGGTGGGTGGGCGAATGAGCGAGGGCTGGGTGGGTGGGTGGGCGAATGAGCGAGGGCTGGGTGGGTGGGTGGGCGAATGAGCGACGGCTGGGTGGGTGCGTGGGCGAATGAGCCAGGGCTGGGTGGGTGGGTGTGCGAAATAGCGGAGGGCTGGGTGGGTTGGTGGGCGAATGAGCGGAGGGCTGGGTGGGTGGGTGGGCGAATGAGCGGAGGGCTGGGTGGGTGGGTGGGCGAATGAGCGGAGGGCTGGGGGGGTGGGTGGGCGAATGAGCGCAGGGCTGGGTGGGTGGGTGGGCGAATGAGCGAGGGCTGGGTGTGTGGGTGAATGAACGAATGAGCGAGGGCTGGTTGGATGCGTGGGTGAATGAGCGAGGGAGGGGTGGGTGGGTTGGCGAATGAGCGAGGGCTGGGTGGGTGTGTGAATGAACGAATGAGCGAGGGCTGGGTGGGTGGGTGGGTGAATGAGCGAGGGCTGGGTGGGTGGGTGGGTGAATGAGCGAGGGCTGGGTGGGTGGGTGAATGAACGAATGAGCGAGGGGTGGTTGGATGGGTGGGTGAATGAGCGAGGGAGGGGTGGGGGGGTTGGCGAATGAGCGAGGGCTGGGTGGGTGGGTGAATGAACGAATGAGCGAGGGCTGGGTGGGTGGGTGGGTGAATGAGCGAGGGCTGGGTGGGTGGGTGGGTGAATGATCGAGGGCTGCTTGGGTGGGTGCGTGAATGAGAGAGGGCTGGGTGGGTGGGTGGGCGAATGAGCGAGGGCTGGGTGGGTGGGTGAATGAACGAATGAGCGAGGGCTGGGTGGGTGGGTGGGCGAATGAGCGAGGGCTGGGTGGGTGGGTGGGTGAATGATCGAGGGCTGGGTGGGTGGGTGCGTGAATGAGCGAGGGCGGGGTGGGTGGGTGGGCGAATGAGCGAGGGCGGGGTGGGTGGGTGGGCGAATGAGCGAGGGCGGGGTGGGTGGGTGGGCGAATGAGCGAGGGCGGGGTGGGTGGGTGGGCGAATGAGCGAGGGCGGGGTGGGTGGGTGGGCGAATGAGCGAGGGCGGGGTGGGTGGGTGGGCGAATGAGCGAGGGCGGGGTGGGTGGGTGGGCGAATGAGCGAGGGCGGGGTGGGTGGGTGGGCGAATGAGCGAGGGCGGGGTGGGTGGGTGGGCGAATGAGCGAGGGCGGGGTGGGTGGGTGGGCGAATGAGCGAGGGCTGGGTGGGTGGGTGGGCGAATGAGCGAGGGCTGGGTGGGTGGGTGGGCGAATGAGCGAGGGCTGGGTGGGTGGGTGGGCGAATGAGCGAGGGCTGCGTGGGTGGGTGGGCGAATGAGCGAGGGCTGCGTGGGTGGGTGGGCGAATGAGCGAGGGCTGGGTGGGTGGGTGGGCGAATGAGCGAGGGATGGGTGGGTGGGTGGGCGAATGAGCGAGGGATGGGTGGGTATGTGGGCGAATGAGCGAGGTCTGGGTGGGTGGGTGGGCGAATGAGAGAGGGCAGGGTGGGCGAATGAGCGAGGGCTGGGTGGGTGGGTGGGCGAATGAGCGAGAGCTGGGAGGGTGGGTGGGCGAATGAGCGAGGGCTGGGTGGGTGGGTGGGCGAATGAGCGACGGCTGGGTGGGTGGGTGGGCGAATGAGCGAGGGCTGGGTGGGTGGGTGGGCGAATGAGCGAGGGCTGGGTGGGTGGGTGGGTGAATGAGCGAGGGCTGGGTGGGTGGGTGGGTGGGTGAATGAGCGAGGGCTGGGTGGGTGGGTGGGTGGGTGAATGAGCGAGGGCTGGGTGCGTGGGTGGGTGGGCGAATGAGCGAGGGCTGGGTGGGTGGGTGGGTGGGCGAATGAGCGAGGGCTGGGTGGGTGGGTGGGCGAATGAGCGAGGGCTCTGTGGATGGGTGGGCGAATGAGCGAGGGCTGGGTGGGTGTGAGAATGAGCGAGGGCTGGGTGGGTGGGTGGGCGAATGAGCGAGGGCTGGGTGGGTGGGTGGGCGAATGAGCGACGGCTGGGTGGGTGGGTGGGCGAATGAGCCAGGGCTGGGTGGGTGGGTGTGCGAAATAGCGGAGGGCTGGGTGGGTTGGTGGGCGAATGAGCGGAGGGCTGGGTGGGTGGGTGGGCGAATGAGCGGAGGGCTGGGTGGGTGGGTGGGCGAATGAGCGCAGGGCTGGGTGGGTGGGTGGGCTAATGAGCGAGGGCTGGGTGGGTGGGTGAATGAACGAATGAGCGAGGGGTGGTTGGATGGGTGGGTGAATGAGCGAGGGAGGGGTGGGTGGGTTGGCGAATGAGCGAGGGCTGGGTGGGTGTGTGAATGAACGAATGAGCGGAGGGCTGGGTGGGTGGGTGGGTGAATGAGCGAGGGCTGGGTGGGTGGGTGGGCGAATGAGCGAGGGCTGGGTGGGTGGGTGAATGAACGAATGAGCGAGGGGTGGTTGGATGGGTGGGTGAATGAGCGAGGGAGGGGTGGGTGGGTTGGCGAATGAGCGAGGGCTGGGTGGGTGGGTGAATGAACGAATGAGCGAGGGCTGGGTGGGTGGGTGGGTGAATGAGCGAGGGCTGGGTGGGTGGGTGGGTGAATGAGCGAGGGCTGGGTGGGTGGGTGGGTGAATGAGCGAGGGCTGGGTGGGTGGGTGGGTGAATGATCGAGGGCTGCTTGGGTGGGTGCGTGAATGAGCGAGGGCGGGGTGGGTGGGTGGGCGAATGAGCGAGGGCGGGGTGGGTGGGTGGGCGAATGAGCGAGGGCTGGGTGGGTGGGTGGGCGAATGAGCGAGGGCGGGGTGGGTGGGTGGGCGAATGAGCGAGGGCGGGGTGGGTGGGTGGGCGAATGAGCGAGGGCGGGGTGGGTGGGTGGGCGAATGAGCGAGGGCGGGGTGGGTGGGTGGGCGAATGAGCGAGGGCGGGGTGGGTGGGTGGGCGAATGAGCGAGGGCGGGGTGGGCGAATGAGCGAGGGCTGGGTGGGTGGGTGGGCGAATGAGCGAGAGCTGGGAGGGTGGGTGGGCGAATGAGCGAGGGCTGGGTGGGTGGGTGGGCGAATGAGCGACGGCTGGGTGGGTGGGTGGGCGAATGAGCGAGGGCTGGGTGGGTGGGTGGGTGAATGAGCGAGGGCTGGGTGAATGAGCGAGGGCTGGGTGCGTGGGTGGGTGGGTGAATGAGCGAGGGCTGGGTGGGTGGGTGGGTGGGCGAATGAGCGAGGGCTGGGGGGGTGGGTGGGCGAATGAGCGAGGGCTCTGTGTGTGGGTGGGCGAATGAGCGAGGGCTGGGTGGTGTGAGAATGAGCGAGGGCTGGGTGGGTGGGTGGGCGAATGAGCGAGGGCTGGGTGGGTGGGTGGGTGAATGAGCGACGGCTGGGTGGGTGGGTGGGAGAATGAGCCAGGGCTGGTTGGGTGGGTGGGCGAAATAGCGGAGGGCTGGGTGGGTGGGTGGGCGAATGAGCGGAGGGCTGGGTGGGTGGGTGGGCGAATGAGCGGAGGGCTGGGTGGGTGGGTGGGCGAATGAGTGCAGGGCTGGGTGGGTGGGTGGGCGAATGAGCGAGGGCTGGGTGGGTGGGTGAATGAACGAATGAGCGAGGGCTGGGTGGGTGGGTGGGCGAATGAGCGAGGGCGGGGTGGGTTGGTGGGCGAATGAGCGAGGGCGGGGTGGGTGGGTGGGCGAATGAGCGAGTGCGGGGCGGGTGGGTGGGCGAATGAGCGAGGGCGGGGCGGGTGGGTGGGCGAAAGAGCGAGGGCGGGGCGGGTGGGTGGGCGAATGAGCGAGGGCGGGGCGGGTGGGTGGGCGAATGAGCGAGGGCGGGGCGGGTGGGTGGGCGAATGAGCGAGGGATGGGCGGGTGGGTGGGCGAATGAGCGAGGGCTGGGCGGGTGGGTGGGCGAATGAGCGAGGGCTGGGCGGGTGGGTGGGCGAATGAGCGAGGGCTGGGCGGGTGGGTGGGCGAATGAGCGAGGGCTGGGCGGGTGGGTGGGCGAATGAGCGAGGGCTGGGCGGGTGGGTGGGCGAATGAGCGAGGGCTGGGCGGGTGGGTGGGCGAATGAGCGAGGGCTGGGTGGGTGGGTGGGCGAATGAGCGACGGCTGGGTGGTGGGTGGGCGAATGTGCGAGGGCTGGGTGGGTGGGTGGGCGAATGAGCGAGGGCTGGGCGGGTAGGGGGGTGGGTGAATGAGCGAGGGCTGGGTGGGTCGGTGGGTGGGTTGGTGGGTGAATGAGCGAGGGCTGGGTGGGTCGGTGGGTGGGTGAATGAACGAGGGGTGGGCGGGCGGCTGGGTGAATGAGCGAGGGGTGGGTGGTTGGGTGAATGAGCGAGGGCTGGGTGGGTGGGTGGGTGGGTGAATGAACGAGGAGTGGGCGGGCGGCTGGATGAATGAGCGAGGGGTGTGCGGGCGGGTGGTTGAATGTGCGTGGGGTTGGGCGAGCGAGTGGTTGAAAGAGTGAGGGGGCATCGTGGGTGATTGAGCAACTGGTGGGTGAATGAGCGAGGGGATGGGTGGGTGGGTGGGTGAAAGTGTGAGGAGGTGGGTGAAAGAGCAAGGGGTTAGAGCGGCGGGTGATAGATTGAGGAGGTGAGTGTTTGTTTGAGTGAGGGGGTGGCTGGGTGGGTGAATGACCCAGGGGGTGGGTGGGTGTGCGGGTGAATGAGCGTGGAGTGGGCGGGCGGTTGGGTGAATGAGCGAGGGGTGGGTGGGCAGGTGGGTGAATGCGCGAGTGGTGGTAAGGTGGGTGCGTGAATGAGCGAGGGGTGGGTGTTTGGGTGTGTGGGTGAATGTGCGAGGGGTGGGTGGGTGAGTGAATGAGCCATGGGTGGGTGGGTGGATAAATGAACGAGGGGTGGGCGGGCGGCTGGGTGAATGAGCGAGGGGTATGCGGGCGGGTAGTTGAATGTCCATGGGGTTAGGCTGGTGAGTGGTTGAAAGAGTGAGGGGGAGCATGGGTGATTGAGCAAGTGGTGGGTGAATGAGCGAGGTGATGGGTGGGTGGGTGGGTGAATGAGCGAGGGGTGGACGGTCGGGTGGGTGCATGACCTAGGGGTGGGAGCGCGCTTGGGTGAATGAGCGAGGGGTGGGCGGATGTGTGGTTGAATGTGCGAGGGTGTGGGCGGGCAAGTGGTTGAAAGAGTGAGGGGGTGCCTTGGTGATTGAGCGAGTGGTGGGGTGAATGAGCGAGGGCTGGGTGGGTGGGTGGGCGAATGATCGAGGGATGGGTGGGTGGGTGGGCGAATGAGCGAGGACTGGGTGGGTGGGTGGGCGAATGAGCGAGGGCTGGGAGGGTGGGTGGGCGAATGAGCGAGGGCTGGGAGGGTGGGTGGGCGAATGAGCGAGGGCTGGGTGGGTGGGTGGGCGAATGAGCGAGGGCGGGGTGGGTGGGTGGTCGAATGAGCGAGGGCGGGGTGGGTGGGTGGGCGAATGAGCGAGGGCTGGGTGGGTGGGTGGGCGAATGAGGGAGCGCTGGGTGGGTGGGTGGCCGAATGAGCGACGGCTGGGTGGGTGGGTGGCCGAATGAGCCAGGGCTGGGTGGGTGGGTGGGTGGGCGAATGAGCGGAGGGCTGGGTGGGTGGGTGGGCGAATGAGCGGAGGGCTGGGTGGGTGGGTGGGCGAATGAGCGGAGGGCTGGGTGGGTGGGTGGGCGAATGAGCGGAGGGCTGGGTGGGTGGGTGGGCGAATGAGTGGAGGGCTGGGTGGGTGGGTGGGTGAATGAGCGGAGGGCAGGGAGGGTGGGTGGGCGAATGAGCGATGGCTGGGTGGGTGGGTAGGCGAATGAGCGAGGGCTGGGTGGGTGGGTGGGCGAATGAGCGAGGGCTGCGTGGGTGGTTGGGCGAATGAGCGAGGGCTGGGTGGGTGGGTGGGCGAATGAGCGAGGGCTGGGTGGGTGGGTGGGCGAATGAGCGAGGGAGGAGGTGGGTTGGTGGGCGAATGAGCGAGGGCGGTGTGGTTGGGTGGGCGAATGAGCGAGGCCTTTGTGGGTGGGTGGGCGAATGAGCGAGGGCGGGGCGGGTGGGTGGGCGAATGAGCGAGGGCGGGGTGGGTGGGTGGGCGAATGAGCGAGTGCGGGGTGGGTGGGTGGGCGAATGAGCGAGGGCGGGGTGGGTGGGTGGGCGAATGAGCGAGGGCAGGGTGGGTGGGTGGGCGAATGAGCGAGGGGGTGGGTGAATGAGCGAGGGACAGGGTGAATGAGCGAGGGGTGGGCGGACGGGTGGTTGAATGTGCGAGGGGGTGGGCGGGCAAGTGGTTGAAAGAGTGCGGGGGTGCCTTGGTGATTGAGCGAGTGGTGGGTGAATGAGCGAGGGCTGGGTGGGTGGGTGGGCGAATGATCAAGTGCTGGGTGGTTGGGTGGGCGAATGAGCGAGGGCTGGGTGGGTGGGTGGGCGAATGAGCGAGGGCTGGGTGGGTGGGTGGGCGAATGAGCGAGGGCTGGGTGGGTCGGTGGGCGAATGAGCGAGGGCTGGGTGGGTGAATGAGCGAGGGCTGGGTGGGTGGGTGGGCGAATGAGCGAGGGCTGGGTGGGTGGGTGGGCGAATGAGCGAGGGCTGGGTGGGTGGGTGGGCGAATGAGCGAGGGCTGGGTGGGGGGGTGGGCGAATGAGCGAGGGCTGGGTGGGTGGGTGGGCGAATGAGCGATGGCTGTGTGGGTGGGTGGGCGAATGAGCGAGGGCTGGGTTGGTGGGTGGGTGAATGAGCGAGGGCTGGGTGGGTCGGTGGGTGGGTGAATGAGCGAGGGCTGGGTGGGTGGGTGGGTGGGTGAATGAACGAGGGGTGTGCGGTCGGCTGGGTGAATGAGCGAGGGGTGTGTGGGCGGGTGGCAGAATTTGCGTGGGGGTGGGCGAGCGATTGGTTGAAAGAGTGAGCGGGCATCGTGGGTGATTGAGCAACTGGCGGGTGAATGAGCGAGGGGATGGGTGGGTGGGTGGGTGAAAGTTTGAGGAGGTGGGTGAAAGAGCAAGGGGTTAGAGCGGCGGGTGATAGATTGAGGAGGTGAGTGTTTGTTTGAGTGAGGGCGTGGCTGTGTGGGTGAATGACCCAGGGGGTGGGTGGGTGTGCGGGTGAATGAGAGTGGGGTGGGCGGGCGGTTGGGTGAATGAGCGAGGGGTGGGTGGGTAATTAAATGAGCGAGGGGTGGGTGAATGAAAGAGCGAGGGGTGGGTGGGTGGCTGTGTGGGTGAATGAGCGAGGGGGGGGGTGGGTGGGTGGGTGGGTGAATGAGCTAGGGGCGTTCGGTGGATGGGTGAATGAGCGAGGGGTGTGCGGGCGGGGGGTTGAATGTGCGTGGGGGTGGGCGAGCGAGTGGTTGAAAGAGTGAGCGGGCATCGTGGGTGATTGAGCAACTGGTGGGTGAATGAGCGAGGGGATGGGTGGGTGGGTGGGTGAAAGTGTGAGGAGGTGGGTGAAAGAGCAAGAGGTTAGAGCGGCAGGTGATAGAGTGAGGATGTGAGTGTTTGTTTGAGTGAGGGGGTGTCTGGGTAGGTGAATGACCCAGGGGGTGGGTGGGTGTGCGGGTGAATGAGCGTGGGGTGGGCGGGCGGTTGGGTGAATGAGCGAGGGGTGGGTGGGCAGGTGGGTGAATGCGCGAGTGGTGGTAAGGAGGTGGGTGAATGAGCGAGGGGTGGGTGTTTGGGTGTGTGGGTGAATGTGCGAGGGGTGGGTGGGTGACTGAATGAGCCATGGGTGGGTGGGTGGGTGAATGAACGAGGGGTGGGCGGGCGGCTGGGTGAATGAGCGAGGGGTATGCGGGCGGGTAGTTGAATGTCCATGGGGTTAGGCTGGCGAGTGGTTGAAAGAGTGAGGGGGTGCGTGGGTGATTGAGCATGTGGTGGGTGAATGAGCGAGGGGATGGGTGGGTGGGTGGGTGAATGAGCGAGGGGTGCACGGACGGGTGGTTGAATGTGCGAGGGCGTGGGCGGGCAAGTGGTTGAAAGAGTGAGGGGGTGCCTTGGTGATTGAGCGAGTGGTGGGTGAATGAGCGAGGGCTGGGTGGGTGGGTGGGCGAATGATCGACGGCAGGGTGGGTGGGTGGGCGAATGAGCGAGGGCTGAGTGGGTGGGTGGGCGAATGAGCGAGGGCTGGGAGGGTGGGTGGGCGAATTAGCGAGGGCTGGGTGTGTGGGTGGGCGAATGAGCGAGGGCGGGGTGGGTGGGTGGGCGAATGAGCGAGGGCGGGGTGGGTGGGTGGGCGAATGAGCGAGGGCTGGGTGGGTGGGTGGGCGAATGACCGAGCGCTGGGTGAGTGGGTGGGCGAATGAGCGAGGTTGGGTGGGTGGGTGGGCGAATGAGCGAGGGCTGGGTGGTTGGGTGGGCGAATGTGCGAGGGCTGGGTGGGTGGGTGTGCGAATGAGCGAGGGCTGGGTGTGTGGGTGGGAGAATGAGCGAGGGCTGGGTGGGTGGGTGGGCGAATGAGCGAGGGCTGAGTGGGTGGGTGGCCGAATGAGCGACGGCTGGGTGGGTGGGTGGGCGAATGAGCCAGGGCTGGGTGGGTGGGTGGGTGAATGAGCGGAGGGCTGGGTTGGTGGGTGGGCGAATGATCGGAGGGCTGGGTGGGTGGGTGGGCGAATGAGCGGAGGGCAGGGAGGGTGGTTGGGTGAATGAGCGAGGGCTGGGTGGGTGGGTGGGTGGGCGAATGAGCGAGGGCTGGGTGGGTGGGTGGGCGAATGAGCGAGGGCTGGGTGGGTGGGTGGGCGAATGAGCGAGGGAGGAGGTGGGTTGGTGGGCGAATGAGCGAGGGCGGGTGGGTGGGTGGGCGAATGAGCGAGGGCGGGGTGGGTGGGTGGGCGAATGAGCGAGGGCGGGGTGGGTGGGTGGGCGAATGAGCGAGGGCGCGGTGGGTGGGTGGGCGAATGAGCGAGGGCTGGGTGGGTGGGTGGGCGAATGAGCGAGGGGGTGGGTGAATGAGCGAGGGACAGGGTGAATGAGCGATGGGTGGGCAGACGGGTGGTTGAATGTGCAAGGGGCTGGGCGGGCAAGTGGTTGAAAGAGTGAGGGGGTGCCTTGGTGATTGAGCGAGTGGTGGGTGAATGAGCGAGGGCTGGGTGGGTGGGTGGGCGAATGAGCCAGGGCAGGGTGGGTGGGTGGGCGAATGAGCGAGGGAGGAGGTGGGTGGGTGGGCGAATGAGCGAGGGCGGGGTGGGTGGGTGGGCGAATGAGCGAGGGCGGGGTGGGTGGGTGGGCGAATGAGCGAGGGCGGGGTGGGTGGGTGGGCGAATGAGCGAGGGCGGGGTGGGTGGGTGGGCGAATGAGCGAGGGCGGGGTGGGTGGCTGGGCGAATGAGCGAGGGGGTGGGTGAATGAGCGAAGGACAGGGTGAATGAGCGATGGGTGGGCAGACGGGTGGTTGAATGTGCAAGGGGCTGGGCGGGCAAGTGGTTGAAAGAGTGAGGGGGTGCCTTGGTGATTGAGCGAGTGGTGGGTGAATGAGCGAGGGCTGGGTGGGTGGGTGGGCGAATGAGCCAGGGCTGGGTGGGTGGGTGGGCGAATGAGCGAGGGCAGGGTGGGTGGGTGGGCGAATGAGCCAGGGCTGGGTGGGTGGGTGGGCGAATGAGCCAGGGCTGGGTGGGTGGGTGGGCGAATGAGCGAGGGCTGGGTTTGCGAATGAGCGAGGGCTGGGTGGGTGGGTGGGCGAATGAGCGAGGGCTGGGTGGGTGGGTGGGCGAATGAGCGACGGCTGGGCGGGTGGGTGGGTGAATGAGCCAGGGCTGGGTGGGTGGGTGGGCGAATGAGCGGAGGGCTGGGTGGGTGGGTGGGCGAATGAGCGAGGGAGGAGGCGGGTTGGTGGGCGAATGAGCGAGGGCGGGGCGGGTGGGTGGGCGAATGAGCGAGGGCGGGGCGGGTGGGTGGGCGAATGAGCGAGGGCGGGGCGGGTGGGTGGGCGAATGAGCGAGGGCGGGGCGGGTGGGTGGGCGAATGAGCGAGGGCGGGGCGGGTGGGTGGGCGAATGAGCGAGGGCGGGGCGGGTGGGTGGGCGAATGAGCGAGGGCGGGGCGGGTGGGTGGGCGAATGAGCGAGGGCGGGGCGGGTGGGTGGGCGAATGAGCGAGGGCGGGGCGGGTGGGTGGGCGAATGAGCGAGGGCGGGGCGGGTGGGTGGGCGAATGAGCGAGGGCGGGGCGGGTGGGTGGGCGAATGAGCGAGGGGCTGGGCGGGTGGGTGGGCGAATGAGCGAGGGCTGGGCGGGTGGGTGGGCGAATGAGCGAGGGCTGGGCGGGTGGGTGGGCGAATGAGCGAGGGCTGGGCGGGTGGGTGGGCGAATGAGCGAGGCCTGGGTGGGTGGGTGGGCGAATGAGCGACGGCTGGGTGGGTGGGTGGGCGAATGAGCGAGGGCTGGGTGGGTGGGTGGGTGAATGAGCGAGGGCTGGGTGGGTTGGTGGGTGGGTGAATGAGCGAGGGCTGGGTGGGTCGGTGGGTGGGTTGGTGGGTGAATGAGCGACGGCTGGGGGGGTGGGTGGGTGGGTGAATGAACGAGGGGAGGGCGGGCGGCTGGGTGAATGAGCGAGGGGTGGGTGGGTGGGTGAATGAACGAGGGCTGGGTGGGTGGGTGGGTGGGGTGAATGAACGAGGAGTGGGCGGGCGGCTGGATGAATGAGCGAGGGGTGTGCGGGCGGGTGGTTGAATGTGCGTGGGGTTGGGCGAGCGAGTGGTTGAAAGAGTGAGGGGGCATCGTGGGTGATTGAGCAACTGGTGGGTGAATGAGCGAGGGGATGAGTGGGTGGGTGGGTGAAAGTGTGAGGAGGTGGGTGAAAGAGCAAGGGGTTAGAGCGGCGGGTGATAGAGTGAGGAGGTGAGTGTTTGTTTGAGTGAGGGGGGTGGCTGGGTAGGTGAATGACCCAGGGGGTGGGTGGGTGTGCGGGTGAATGAGCGTGGGGTGAGCGGGCGGTTGGGTGAATGAGCGAGGGGTGGGTGGGCAGGTGGGTGAATGCGCGAGTGGTGGTAAGGAGGTGGGTGAATGAGCGAGGGGTGGGTGTTTGGGTGTGTGGGTGAATGTGCGAGGGGTGGGTGGGTGACTGAATGAGCCATGGGTGGGTGGGTGGGTGAATGAACGAGGGGGTGGGCGGGCGGCTGGGTGAATGAGCGAGGGGTTTCCGGGCGGGTAGTTGAATGTCCCATGGGATTATGCTGGCGAGTGGTTGAAAGTGTGAGGGGGTGCATGGGTGATTGAGCAAGTGGTGGGTGAATGAGCGAGGGAATGGGTGGGTGGGTGGGTGAATGAGCGAGGGGTGGACGATCGGGGTGGGTGCATGACCGAGGGGTGGGAGCGCGCTTGGGTGAATGAGCGAGGGGTGGGCGGATGGGTGGTTGAATGTGCGAGGGGGGTGGGGGGGGCAAGTGGTTGAAAGAGTGAGGGGGTGCCTTGGTGATTGAGCGAGTGGTGGGTGAATGAGCGAGGGCTGGGTGGGTGGTTGGGCGAATGATCGAGGGCTGGGTGGGTGGGTGGGCGAATGAGCGAGGGCTGGGTGGGTGGGTGGGCGAATGAGCGAGGGGCGGGGTGGGTGTGTGGTCGAATGAGCGAGGGGCGGGGTGGGTGGGTGGGCGAATGAGCGAGGGCTGGGTGGGGTGGGTGGGCGAATGAGCGAGGGCTGGGTGGGTGGGTGGGCGAATGAGGGAGCGCTGGGTGGGTGGGTGGGCGAATGAGCGAGGGTTGGGTGGGTGGGTGGGCGAATGAGCGAGGGCGGGGTGGGTGGGTGGACGAATGAGCGAGGGCTGGGTGGGTGGGTGGGCGAATGAGCGAGGGCTGGGTGGGTGGGTGGGCGAATGAGCGAGGGCGGGGTGGGTGGGTGGGCGAATGAGCGAGGGCGGGGTGGGTGGGTGGGCGAATGAGCGAGGGCTGGGTGGGTGGGTGGGCGAATGAGCGAGGGCTGGGTGGGTGGGTGGGCGAATGAGCGAGGGCTGGGTGAGTGGGTGGGCGAATGAGCGAGGGCTGGGTGGGTGGGTGGGCGAATGAGCGACGGCTGGGTGGGGTGGGTGGGCGAATGAGCGACGGCTGGGTGGGTGGGTGGGTGAATGAGCGAGGGCTGGGTGGGTTGGTGGGTGGGTGAATGAGCGAGGGCTGGGTGGGTCGGTGGGTGGGTTGGTGGGTGAATGAGCGACGGCTGGGGGGGTGGGTGGGTGGGTGAATGAACGAGGGGAGGGCGGGCGGCTGGGTGAATGAGCGAGGGGTGGGTGGGTGGGTGAATGAGCGAGGGCTGGGTGGGTGGGTGGGTGGTGAATGAACGAGGAGTGGGCGGGGCGGCTGGATGAATGAGCGAGGGGTGTGCGGGCGGGTGGTTGAATGTGCGTGGGGTTGGGCGAGCGAGTGGTTGAAAGAGTGAGGGGGCATCGTGGGTGATTGAGCAACTGGTGGGTGAATGAGCGAGGGGATGAGTGGGTGGGTGGGTGAAAGTGTGAGGAGGTGGGTGAAAGAGCAAGGGGTTAGAGCGGCGAGTGATAGAGTGAGGAGGTGAGTGTTTGTTTGAGTGAGGGGGTGGCTGGGTAGGTGAATGACCAAGGGGGTGGGTGGGTGTGCGGGTGAATGAGCGTGGGGTGAGCGGGCGGTTGGGTGAATGAGCGAGGGGTGGGTGGGCAGGTGGGTGAATGCGCGAGTGGTGGTAAGGAGGTGGGTGAATGAGCGAGGGGTGGTTTGGGTGTGTGTGGTGAATGTGCGAGGGGTGGGTGGGTGACTGAATGAGCCATGGGTGGGTGGGTGGGTGAATGAACGAGGGGTGGGCGGGCGGCTGGGTGAATGAGCGAGGGGTTTCCGGGCGGGTAGTTGAATGTCCATGGGATTATGCTGGCGAGTGGTTGAAAGTGTGAGGGGGTGCATGGGTGATTGAGCAAGTGGTGGGTGAATGAGCGAGGGAAATGGGTGGGTTGGGTGGGTGAATGAGCGAGGGGGTGGACGATCGGGTGGGTGCATGACCGAGGGGTGGGAGCGCGGCTTGGGTGAATGAGCGAGGGGTGGGCGGATGGGTGGTTGAATGTGCGAGGGGGTGGGGGGGCAAGTGGTTGAAAGAGTGAGGGGGTGCCTTGGTGATTGAGCGAGTGGTGGGTGAATGAGCGAGGGCTGGGTGGGTGGTTGGGCGAATGATCGAGGGCTGGGTGGGTGGGTGGGCGAATGAGCGAGGGGCTGGGTGGGTGGGTGGGCGAATGAGCGAGGGCTGGGTGGGTGGGTGGGCGAATGAGCGAGGGCGGGGTGGGTGTGTGGTCGAATGAGCGAGGGCGGGGTGGGTGGGTGGGCGAATGAGCGAGGGCTGGGTGGGTGGGTGGGCGAGATGAGCGAGGGCTGGGTGGGTGGGTGGGCGAATGAGGGAGCGCTGGGTGGGTGGGTGGGCGAATGAGCGAGGGTTGGGTGGGTGGGTGGGCGAATGAGCGAGGGCGGGGTGGGTGGGTGGACGAATGAGCGAGGGCTGGGTGGGTGGGTGGGCGAATGAGCGAGGGCTGGGTGGGTGGGTGGGCGAGATGAGCGAGGGCGGGGTGGGTGGGTGGGCGAATGAGCGAGGGCTGGGTGGGTGGGTGGGCGAATGAGCGAGGGCTGGGTGGGTGGGTGGGCGAATGAGCGAGGGCTGGGTGAGTGGGTGGGCGAATGAGCGAGGGCTGGGTGGGTGGGTGGGCGAATGAGCGAAGGCTGGGTGGGTGGGTGGGCGAATGAGCGAGGGCTGGGTGGGTAGGTGGGCGAATGAGCGAAGGGGTGGGTGAATGAGCGAGGGACAGGGTGAATGTGCGAGGGGTTGGTTGAAAGAGCGAGGGTGTGGGTGGGTGGGTGAATGAGCAGGGGTTAGGTGGGTGATTGAATGAACGAGGGGGTGGGTGAATGAAAGAGCGAGGGGTGGGTGGGTGGGTGAGTGGGTGAATGAACGAGGGGGGGGTGGGTGCATGGGTGGGTGAATGAGCGAGGGGGGTTGGGTGGGTGGGTGAATGAGCGAATGAGCGAGGGGTGGGTGGGTGGGTGGGCGAATGAGCGAGGGGGTGGGTGGGTGGGTGGGGCGAATGAGCGAGGGGTGGGTGGGTGGGCGAATGAGCGAGGGCTGGGAGGGTGGGTGGGCGAATGTGCGAGGGGCTGGGTGGGTGGGTGGGCGAATGAGCGAGCGCTGGGTGGGTGGGTGGGCGAATGAGCGAGCGCTGGGTGGGGTGGGTGGGCGAATGAGCGAGGGCTGGGTGGGTGGGTGGGCGAATGAGAGTGGGCTGGGTGGGTGGGTGGGAGAATGAGCGAGGGCTGGGTGGGTGGGTGGGCGAATGAGCGAGGGCTGGGTGGGTGGGTGGGCGAATGAGCGAGGGCGGGGTGGGTGGGTGGTCGAATGAGCGAGGGCGGGGTGGGTGGGGTGGGCGAATGAGCGAGGGCTGGGCGGGGTGGTTGGGCGAATGAGGGGAGCGCTGGGCGGGTGGGGTGGGCGAATGAGCGAGGGCTGGGCGGGTGGGTGGGCGAATGAGCGAGGGCGGGGCGGGTGGGTGGGGCGAATGAGCGAGGGCGGGGCGGGTGGGTGGGCGAATGAGCGAGGGCGGGGCGGGTGGGTGGGCGAATGAGCGAGGGCGGGGCGGGGTGGGTGGGGCGAATGAGCGAGGGGCGGGGCGGGGGTGGGTGGGCGAATGTGCGAGGGCGGGGCGGGTGGGGTGGGCGAATGAGCGAGGGGCTGGGTGGGTGGGTGGGCGAATGAGCGAGGGCTGGGTGGGTGGGTGGGCGAATGAGCGAGGGCTGGGTGGGTGGGTGGGCGAATGAGCGAGGGCTGGGTGGGTGGGTGGGCGAATGAGCGAGGGCGGGGTGGGTGGGTGGGCGAATGAGCGAAGGCTGGGTGGGTGGGTGGGCGAATGAGCGAGGGCTGGGTGAGTGGGTGGGCGAATGAGCGAGGTCTGGGTGGGTGGGTGGGCGAATGAGCGAAGGCTGGGTGGGTGGGTGGGCGAATGAGCGAGGGCTGGGTGGGTAGGTGGGCGAATGAGCGAAGGGGTGGGTGAATGAGCGAGGGACAGGGTGAATGTGCGAGGGGTTGGTTGAAAGAGCGAGGGTGTGGGTGGGTGGGTGAATGAGCAGGGGTTAGGTGGGTGATTGAATGAACGAGGGGGGGTGGGTGAATGAAAGAGCGAGGGGTGGGTGGGTGGGTGAGTGGGTGAATGAACGAGGGGGGGGGGTGGGTGCATGGGTGGGTGAATGAGCGAGGGGGGTTGGGTGGGTGGGTGAATGAGCGAATGAGCGAGGGGTGGGTGGGTGGGTGGGCGAATGAGCGAGGGGTGGGTGGGTGGGTGGGGCGAATGAGCGAGGGGTGGGTGGGTGGGTGGGCGAATGAGCGAGGGCTGGGAGGGTGGGTGGGCGAATGAGCGAGGGCTGGGTGGGTGGGTGGGCGAATGAGCGAGCGCTGGGTGGGTGGGTGGGCGAATGAGCGAGGGCTGGGTGGGTGGGTGGGCGAATGAGAGTGGGCTGGGTGGGTGGGTGGGAGAATGAGCGAGGGCTGGGCGGGTGGGTGGGCGAATGAGCGAGGGCTGGGCGGGTGGGTGGGCGAATGAGCGAGGGCGGGGCGGGGTGGGTGGTCGAATGAGCGAGGGCGGGGCGGGAGGGTGGGCGAATGAGCGAGGGCTGGGCGGGTGGGTGGGCGAATGAGGGAGCGCTGGGCGGGTGGGTGGGCGAATGAGCGAGGGCGGGGGCGGGTGGGTGGGCGAATGAGCGAGGGCGGGGCGGGTGGGGTGGGCGAATGAGCGAGGGCGGGGCGGTGTGGGTGGGCGAATGAGCGAGGGCGGGGCGGGTGGGTGGGCGAATGTGCGAGGGCGGGGCGGGTGGGTGGGCGAATGAGCGAGGGCGGGGCGGGTGGGTGGGCGAATGAGCGAGGGCGGGGCGGGTGGTTGGGCGAATGAGCGAGGGCGGGGCGGGTGGGTGGGGCGAATGAGCGAGGGCGGGGCGGGGTGGGTGGGCGAATGAGCGAGGGCGGGGGCGGGGTGGGTGGGCGAATGAGCGAGGGCGGGGCGGGTGGGTGGGCGAATGAGCGAGGGCGGGGCGGGGTGGGTGGGCGAATGAGCGAGGGCGGGGCGGGTGGGTGGGCGAATGAGCGAGGGGCGGGGCGGGTGGGTGGGCGAATGAGCGAGGGCGGGGCGGGTGGGGTGGGCGAATGAGCGAGGGCGGGGGCGGGTGGGTGGGCGAATGAGCGAGGGCGGGGCGGGTGGGTGGGCGAATGAGCGAGGGCGGGGGCGGGTGGGTGGGCGAATGAGCGAGGGCGGGGGCGGGTGGGTGGGCGAAGTGAGCGAGGGCGGGGCGGGTGGGTGGGCGAATGAGCGAGGGCGGGGCGGGTGGGTGGGCGAATGAGCGAGGGCGGGGCGGGGTGGGTGGGCGAATGAGCGCGGGCGGGGCGGGTGGGTGGGCGAATGAGCGAGGGCGGGGCGGGTGGGTGGGCGAATGAGCGAGGGCGGGGCGGGGTGGGTGGGCGAATGAGCGAGGGCGGGGCGGGTGGGTGGGCGAATGAGCGAGGGCGGGGCGGGTGGGTGGGCGAATGAGCGAGGGCGGGGAGGGTGGGTGGGCGAATGAGCGAGGGCGGGGCGGGTGGGTGGGCGAATGCGCGAGGGCGGGGCGGGTGGGTGGGCGAATGAGCGAGGGCGGGGGCGGGTGGGTGGGCGAATGAGCGAGGGCGGGGCGGGGTGGGTGGGCGAATGAGCGAGGGCGGGGCGGGTGGGGTGGGCGAATGAGCGAGGGCGGGGCGGGTGGGTGGGCGAATGAGCGAGGGATGGGCGGGTGGGTGGGCGAATGAGCGAGGGATGGGCGGGTGGGTGGGCGAATGAGCGAGGGATGGGCGGGTGGGTGGGCGAATGAGCGAGGGATGGGCGGGTGGGTGGGCGAATGAGCGAGGGGATGGGCGGGTGGGTGGGCGAATGAGCGAGGGATGGGCGGGTGGGTGGGCGAATGAGCGAGGGCTGGGCGGGTGGGTGGGCGAATGAGCGAGGGCTGGGCGGGTGGGTGGGCGAATGAGCGAGGGCTGGGCGGGTGGGTGGGCGAATGAGCGAGGGCTGGGCGGGTGGGTGGGCGGATGAGCGAGGGCTGGGCGGGTGGGTGGGCGGATGAGCGAGGGCTGGGCGGGAGGGTGGGCGGATGAGCGACGGCTGGGTGGGTGGGTGGGCGAATGAGCGAGGGCTGGGTGGGTGGGTGGGTGAATGAGCGAGGGCTGGGTGGGTCGGTGGGTGGGTTGGTGGGTGAATGAGCGAGGGCTGGGTGGGTGGGTGGGTGGGTGAATGAACGAGGGGTGGGCGGGCGGCTGGGTGAATGAGCGAGGGGGTGGGTGGGTGGGTGAATGAGCGAGGGCTGGGTTGGTGGGTGGGTGGGTGAATGAACGAGGAGTGGGCGGGCGGCTGGATGAATGAGCGAGGGGTGTGCGGGCGGGTGGTTGAATGTGCGTGGGGTTGGGCGAGCGAGGTGGTTGAAAGAGTGAGGGGGGCATCGTGGGTGATTGAGCAACTGGTGGGTGAATGAGCGAGGGGATGGGTGGGGTGGGTGGGTGAAAGTGTGAGGAGGTGGGTGAAAGAGCAAGGGGTTAGAGCGGCGGGTGATAGATTGAGGAGGTGAGTGTTTGTTTGAGTGAGGGGGGGGCTGGGTGGGTGAATGACCCAGGGGGTGGTTGGGTGTGCGGGTGAATGAGCGTGGAGTGGGCGGGGTGGGTGGGTGAATGAGCGAGGGGTGGGTGTTTGGGTGGGTGGGTGAATGTGCGAGGGGTGGGTGGGTGAGTGAATGAGCCATGGGTGGGTGGGTGGGTGAATGAACGAGGGGTGGGGCGGGCGGCTGGGTGAATGAGCGAGGGGTATGCGGGCGGGTAGTTGAATGTCCATGGGGTTAGGCTGGCGAGTGGTTGAAAGAGTGAGGGGGAGCATGGGTGATTGAGCAAGTGGTGGGTGAATGAGCGAGGGGATGGGTGGGCGGGTGGGTGAATGACCGAGGGGTGGACGGTCGGGTGGGTGCATGACCTCGGGGTGGGAGGGCGCTTGGGGTGAATGAGCGAGGCGTGGGCGGATGTGTGGTTGAATGTGCGAGGTGGTGGGCGGGCAAGTGGTTGAAAGAGTGAGGGGGTGCCTTGGTGATTGAGCGAGGTGGTGGGTGAATGAGCGAGGGCTGGGTGGGTGGGTGGGCGAATGATCGAGGGATGGGCGGGGTGGGTGGGCGAATGAGCGAGGGCGGGGCGGGTGGGTGGGCGAATGAGCGAGGGATGGGCGGGTGGGTGGGCGAATGAGCGAGGGATGGGCGGGTGGGTGGGCGAATGAGCGAGGGATGGGCGGGTGGGTGGGCGAATGAGCGAGGGATGGGCGGGTGGTTGGGCGAATGAGCGAGGGCTGGGCGGGTGGGTGGGCGAATGAGCGAGGGCTGGGCGGGTGGGTGGGCGAATGAGCGAGGGCTGGGCGGGTGGGTGGGCGAATGAGCGAGGGGCTGGGCGGGTGGGTGGGCGGATGAGCGAGGGCTGGGCGGGTGGGTGGGCGGATGAGCGAGGGCTGGGCGGGTGGGTGGGCGAAATGAGCGACGGCTGGGTGGGGTGGGTGGGCGAATGAGCGAGGGCTGGGTGGGTGGGTGGGTGAATGAGCGAGGGCTGGGTGGGTAGGTGGGTGGGTGAATGAGCGAGGGCTGGGTGGGTCGGTGGGTGGGTTGGTGGGTGAATGAGCGAGGGCTGGGTGGGTGGGTGGGTGGGTGAATGAACGAGGGGTGGGCGGGCGGCTGGGGTGAATGAGCGAGGGGTGGGTGGGTGGGTGAATGAGCGAGGGCTGGGTTGGTGGGTGGGTGGGTGAATGAACGAGGAGTGGGGCGGGCGGCTGGATGAATGAGCGAGGGGTGTGCGGGCGGGTGGTTGAATGTGCGTGGGGTTGGGGCGAGCGAGTGGTTGAAAGAGTGAGGGGGCATCGTGGGTGATTGAGCAACTGGTGGGTGAATGAGCGAGGGGATGGGTGGGTGGGTGGGTGAAAGTGTGAGGAGGTGGGTGAAAGAGCAAGGGGTTAGAGCGGCGGGTGATAGATTGAGGAGGTGAGTGTTTGTTTGAGTGAGGGGGGGGCTGGGTGGGTGAATGACCCAGGGGGTGGTTGGGTGTGCGGGTGAATGAGCGTGGAGTGGGCGGGTGGGTGGGTGAATGAGCGAGGGGTGGGTGTTTGGGTGGGTGGGTGAATGTGCGAGGGGTGGGTGGGTGAGTGAATGAGCCATGGGTGGGTGGGTGGGTGAATGAACGAGGGGTGGGCGGGCGGCTGGGTGAAATGAGCGAGGGGTATGCGGGCGGGTAGTTGAATGTCCATGGGGTTAGGCTGGCGAGTGGTTGAAAGAGTGAGGGGGAGCATGGGTGATTGAGCAAGTGGTGGGTGATATGAGCGAGGGGATGGGTGGGTGGGTGGGTGAATGACCGAGGGGGTGGGACGGTCGGGTGGGTGCATGACCTAGGGGTGGGAGCGCGCTTGGGTGAATGAGCGAGGCGTGGGCGGATGTGTGGTTGAATGTGCGAGGTGGTGGGCGGGCAAGTGGTTGAAAGAGTGAGGGGGTGCCTTGGTGATTGAGCGAGTGGTGGGTGAATGAGCGAGGGCTGGGTGGGTGGGTGGGCGAATGATCGAGGGATGGGTGGGTGGGTGGGCGAATGAGCGAGGACTGGGTGGGTGGGTGGGGCGAATGAGCGAGGGCTGGGAGGGTGGGTGGGCGAATGAGCGAGGGCTGGGTGGGTGGGTGGGCGAATGAGCGAGGGCGGGGTGGGTGGGTGGTCGAATGAGCGAGGGCGGGGTGGGTGGGTGGGCGAATGAGCGAGGGCTGGGTGGGTGGGTGGGCGAATGAGGGAGCGCTGGGTGGGTGGGGTGGCCGAATGAGCGATGGCTGGGTGGGTGGGTGGCCGAATGAGCCAGGGCTGGGTGGGTGGGTGGGTGGGCGAATGAGCGGAGGGCTGGGTGGGTGGGTGGGCGAATGAGCGGAGGGCTGGGTGGGTGGGTGGGCGAATGAGCGGAGGGCTGGGTGGGTGGGTGGGCGAATGAGCGGAGGGCTGGGTGGGTGGGTGGGCGAATGAGCGGAGGGCAGGGTGGGTGGGTGGGCGAATGAGCGATGGCTGGGTGGGTGGGTGGGCGAATGAGCGAGGGCTGGGTGGGAGGGTGGGCGAATGATCGAGGGCTGCGTGGGTGGTTGGGCGAATGAGCGAGGGCTGGGGTGGGTGGGTGGGCGAATGAGCGAGGGCTGGGTGGGGTGGGTGGGCGAATGAGCGAGGGCGGGGTGGGTGGGTGGGCGAATGAGCGAGGGCGGGGTGGGTGGGTGGGCGAATGAGCGAGGGCGGGGTGCGTGGGTGGGCGAATGTGCGAGGGCGGGGGTGGGTGGGTGGGGCGAATGAGCGAGGGCGGGGTGGGTGGGTGGGCGAATGAGCGAGGGGGTGGGTGAATGAGCGAGGGACAGGGTGAATGAGCGAGGGGTGGGCGGACGGGTGGTTGAATGTGCGAGGGGGGTGGGCGGGCAAGTGGTTGAAAGAGTGCGGGGGTGCCTTGGTGATTGAGCGAGTGGTGGGTGAATGAGCGAGGGCTGGGTGGGTGGGTGGGCGAATGATCGAGTGCTGGGTGGTTGGGTGGGCGAATGAGCGAGGGCTGGGTGGGTGGGTGGGCGAATGAGCGAGGGCTGGGTGGGTGGGTGGGCGAATGAGCGAGGGCTGGGTGGGTGGGTGGGCGAATGAGCGAGGGCTGGGTGGGTGGGTGGGCGAATGAGCGAGGGCTGGGTGGGTGAATGAGCGAGGGCTGGTGGGTGGGTGGGCGAATGAGCGAGGGCTGGGTGGGGGGGGTGGGCGAATGAGCGAGGGCTGGGTGGGTGGGTGGGCGAATGAGCGATGGCTGTGTGGGTGGGTGGGCGAATGAGCGAGGCTGGGTGGGTGGGTGGGTGAATGAGCGAGGGCTGGGTGGGTCGGTGGGTGGGTGAATGAGCGAGGGCTGGGTGGGTGGGTGGGTGGGTGAATGAACGAGGGGTGTGCTGTCGGCTGGGTGAATGAGCGAGGGGGTGTGTGGGCGGGTGGCAGAATTTGCGTGGGGGTGGGCCAGCGATTGGTTGAAAGAGTGAGCGGGCATCGTGGGTGATTGAGCAACTGGTGGGTGAATGAGCGAGGGGATGGGTGGGGTGGGTGGGTGAAAGTTTGAGGAGGTGGGTGAAAGAGCAAGGGGTTAGAGCGGCGGGTGATATATTGAGGAGGTGAGTGTTTGTTTGAGTGAGGGCGTGGCTGTGTGGGTGAATGACCCAGGGGGTGGGTGGGTGTGCGGGGTGAATGAGAGTGGGGTGGGCGGGGCGGTTGGGTGAATGAGCGAGGGGTGGGTGGGTGATTGAATGAGCGAGGGGTGGGTGAATGAAAGAGCGAGGGGTGGGTGGGTGGCTGAGTGGGTGAATGAGCGAGGGGGGGGTGGGTGGGTGGGTGGGTGAATGAGCTAGGGGCGTTCGGTGGATGGGTGAATGAGCGAGGGGTGTGCGGGCGGGGGGGTTGAATGTGCGTGGGGGTGGGCGAGCGAGTGGTTGAAAGAGTGAGCGGGCATCGTGGGTGATTGAGCAACTGGTGGGTGAATGAGCGAGGGGATGGGTGGGTGGGTGGGTGAAAGTTGTGAGGAGGTGGGTGAAAGAGCAAGGGGTTAGAGCGGCAGGTGATAGAGTGAGGATGTGAGTGTTTGTTTGAGTGAGGGGGTGTCTGGGTAGGTGAATGACCCAGGGGGTGGGTGGGTGTGCGGGTGAATGAGCGTGGGTGTGGGCGGGCGGTTGGGTGAATGAGCGAGGGGTGGGGTGGGCAGGTGGGTGAATGCGCGAGTGGTGGTAAGGTGGGTGGGTGAATGAGCGAGGGGGTGGGTGGGTGAATGAATGAGGGGTGTGCGGGCGGCTGGGTGAATGAGCGAGGGGTATGCGGGCGGGGTAGTTGAATGTCCATGGGGTTAGGCTGGCGAGTGGTTGAAAGAGTGAGGGGGTGCGTGGGTGATTGAGCAAGTGGTGGGTGAATGAGCGAGGGGATGGGTGGGTGGGTGGGGTGAATGAGCGAGGGGTGCACGGACGGGTGGGTGCATGATTGAGGGGTGGGGCGCGCGCATGGGTGAATGAGCGAGGGGTGGGCGGACGGGTGGTTGAATGTGCGAGGGGCGTGGGCGGGCAAGTGGTTGAAAGAGTGAGGGGGTGCCTTGGTGATTGAGCGAGTGGTGGGTGAATGAGCGAGGGCTGGGTGGGTGGGTGGGGCGAATGAGCGAGGGCTGGGTGGGTGGGTGGGCGAATGAGCGAGGGGCTGGGTGGGTGGGTGGGCGAATGAGCGAGGGCTGGGTGAGTGGGTGGGCGAATGAGCGAGGGCTGGGTGGGTGGGTGGGCGAATGAGCGAGGGCGGGGTGGGTGGGTGGGCGAATGAGCGAGGGCTGGGTGGGTAGGTGGGCGGAATGAGCGAAGGCTGGGTGGGTGGGTGGGCGAATGAGCGAGGGGCTGGGTGGGTAGGTGGGCGAATGAGCGAAGGGGTGGGTGAATGAGCGAGGGGACAGGGTGAATGTGCGAGGGGTTGGTTGAAAGAGCGAGGGTGTGGGTGGGTGGGTGAATGAGCAGGGGTTAGGTGGGTGATTGAATGAACGAGGGGGTGGGTGAATGAAAGAGCGAGGGGTGGGTGGGTGGGGGAGTGGGTGAATGAACGAGGGGGGGGGGTGGGTGCATGGGTGGGTGAATGAGCGAGTGGGGTTGGGTGGGTGGGTGAATGAGCGAATGAGCGAGGGGTGGGTGGGTGGGTGGGCGAATGAGCGAGGGGTGGGTGGGTGGGTGGGCGAGATGAGCGAGGGGTGGGTGGGTGGGTGGGCGAATGAGCGAGGGCTGGGAGGGTGGGTGGGCGAATGAGCGAGGGCTGGGTGGGTTTGTGGGCGAATGAGCGAGGGCTGGGTGGGTGGGTGGGCGAATGAGCGAGCGCTGGGTGGGTGGGTGGGCGAATGAGCGAGCGCAGGGTGGGTGGGTGGGGCGAATGAGCGAGGGCTGGTTGGGTGGGTGGGCGAATGAGAGTGGGGCTGGGTGGGTGGGTGGGCGAATGAGCGAGGGCTGGGTGGGTGGGTGGGCGAATGAGCGAGGGCGGGGCGGGTGGGTGGTCGAATGAGCGAGGGCGGGGCGGGTGGGTGGGCGAATGAGCGAGGGCTGGGCGGGTGGGGTGGGCGAATGAGCGAGGGCTGGGTGGGTGGGTGGGCGAATGAGCGAGCGCTGGGTGGGTGGGTGGGCGAATGAGCGAGCGCAGGGTGGGTGGGTGGGCGAATGAGCGAGGGCTGGTTGGGTGGGTGGGCGAATGAGAGTGGGCTGGGTGGGTGGGTGGGCGAATGAGCGAGGGCTGGGTGGGGTGGGTGGGCGAATGAGCGAGGGCGGGGCGGGTGGGGTGGTCGAATGAGCGAGGGCGGGGCGGGTGGGTGGGGGCGAATGAGCGAGGGGCCTGGGCGGGTGGGTGGGCGATATGAGGGAGCGCTGGGCGGGTGGGTGGGCGAATGAGCGAGGGCTGGGCGGGTGGGTGGGCGAATGAGCGAGGGCTGGGCGGGTGGGTGGGCGAATGAGCGAGGGCGGGGCGGGTGGGTGGGCGAATGAGCGAGGGCGGGGCGGGTGGGTGGGCGAATGTGCGAGGGCGGGGCGGGTGGGTGGGCGAATGAGCGAGGGCGGGGCGGGTGGGTGGGCGAATGAGCGAGGGCGGGGCGGGTGGGTGGGCGAATGAGCGAGGGCGGGGCGGGGTGGGTGGGCGAATGAGCGAGGGCGGGGCGGGTGGGTGGGCGAATGAGCGAGGGCGGGGGCGGGTGGGTGGGCGAATGTTCGAGGGCGGGGGCGGGGTGGGTGGGCGAATGAGCGAGGGCGGGGCGGGTGGGGTGGGCGAATGAGCGAGGGCGGGGGCGGGTGGGTGGGCGAATGAGCGAGGGCGGGGCGGGTGGGTGGGCGAATGAGCGAGGGCGGGGCGGGTGGGTGGGGCGAATGAGCGAGGGCGGGGCGGGGTGGGTGGGCGAATGAGCGAGGGCGGGGCGGGTGGGTGGGCGAATGAGCGAGGGCGGGGCGGGTGGGTGGGCGAAATGAGCGAGGGCGGGGGCGGGTGGGTGGGCGAATGAGCGAGGGCGGGGCGGGGTGGGTGGGCGAATGAGCGAGGGCGGGGCGGGTGGGTGGGCGAATGAGCGAGGGCGGGGCGGGTGGGTGGGCGAATGAGCGAGGGATGGGGCGGGTGGGTGGGCGAATGAGCGAGGGATGGGCGGGGTGGGTGGGCGAATGAGCGAGGGATGGGCGGGTGGGTGGGCGAATGAGCGAGGGCTGGGCGGGGTGGGTGGGCGAATGTGCGAGGGCTGGGCGGGTGGGTGGGCGAATGAGCGAGGGCTGGGCGGGTGGGTGGGCGAATGAGCGAGGGGCTGGGCGGGGGTGGGTGGGCGGATGAGCGAGGGCTGGGCGGGTGGGGTGGGGCGGATGAGCGAGGGCTGGGCGGGGTGGGGTGGGCGAATGAGCGACGGCTGGGTGGGTGGGTGGGCGAATGAGCGAGGGCTGGGTGGGTGGGTGGGTGAATGAGCGAGGGCTGGGTGGGTAGGTGGGTGGGTGAATGAGCGAGGGCTGGGTGGGTCGGTGGGTGGGTTGGTGGGTGAATGAGCGAGGGCTGGGTGGGTGGGGTGGGTGGGGTGAATGAACGAGGGGTGGGCGGGCGGCTGGGTGAATGAGCGAGGGGGTGGGTGGGTGGGTGAATGAGCGAGGGCTGGGTTGGTGGGTGGGTGGGTGAATGAACGAGGAGTGGGCGGGCGGCTGGATGAATGAGCGAGGGGTGTGCGGGCGGGTGGTTGAATGTGCGTGGGGTTGGGCGAGCGAGTGGTTGAAAGAGTGAGGGTGGCATCGTGGGTGATTGAGCAACTGGTGGGTGAATGAGCGAGGGGATGGGTGGGTGGGTGGGTGAAAGTGTGAGGAGGTGGGTGAAAGAGCAAGGGGTTAGAGCGGCGGGTGATAGATTGAGGAGGTGAGTGTTTGTTTGAGTGAGGGGGGGGGGCTGGGTGGGTGAATGACCCAGGGGGTGGTTGGGTGTGCGGGGTGAATGAGCGTGGAGTGGGCGGGTGGGTGGGTGAATGAGCGAGGGGTGGGTGTTTGGGTGGGGTGGGTGAATGTGCGAGGGGTGGGTGGGTGAGTGAATGAGCCATGGGTGGGTGGGTGGGTGAATGAACGAGGGGTGGGCGGAGCGGCTGGGTGAATGAGCGAGGGGTATGCGGGCGGGTAGTTGAATGTCCATGGGGTTAGGCTGGCGAGTGGTTGAAAGAGTGAGGGGGAGCATGGGTGATTGAGCAAGTGGTGGGTGAATGAGCGAGGGGATGGGTGGGCGGGTGGGTGAATGAGCGAGGGGTGGACGGTCGGGTGGGTGCATGACCTAGGGGTGGGAGCGCGCTTGGGTGAATGAGCGAGGCGTGGGCGGATGTGTGGTTGAATGTGCGAGGTGGTGGGCGGGCAAGTGG